>PGFW01000416.1:30669-42874 GCA_003123925.1 Haematobia irritans
CAGAAAAAGGGCATCTTTTCCGCTGGATTGTGTTTTAAAGAGTTCTTGACTGAGAACCGGTTTCGGTTCGGACCATGTTGTCACGTTTACATCTATGATTGCAAGAAAATTTTACAATATAACGAACTTCCAATTTATCTAATTACTCCTTTTTCAATAGGTCCAAGCCAACAATGGCCACAATCGGATCTGGCTACATATACTCTTTTGAGAGATTTCCCATTTTCTGGAAAGCAAGATTTCTCGGCCAACGATATTTGCGATTTTATCAATGATCCTTGAGCCCTTCTTCAAAACTAAACAGCTTGCGTTGTGTTATCATTAGGAGAATAAGAGTAACCAAGTAGATTCGTATAGATGCCTATGGATTATGCCTCTTATTTTAACTCAGATGTAAAATTGTTAAATTGTTCTGGTTTGTGATAAGTCTCGATTTGGATACCTCTTCAATGTTGACACACCGGTAAGAACCGGTGCTGCACATCACAGTAGCCACGCATGATTTTTCTAAGTTGTCCTTGTAGTGAAACTCGCCGACCGGCCAATAGAAGCGGTCAGAGTGTGTCTGTAACAAATCACAACTACTATCCCAGGCGGCGGATATTTGGAGAAATCTCCGATAGATAATCGTGCCTCGCCAGGCTTAGCATTTATCAATATTATCTTTGTTTCAGCAGGACGGCGATCAGTCCGTGCGCTTTTAACTCCACTATGAACTGTAATCTCGTATTTTTGATGATGTATTAGCGAGACCTTAATAATGCAGAGTCAAGATTGGCATTTTTATATTGTTGATTGGCAACGCTACAGCCCGATTGCGAAAGTCATAGCAGACAAAATGTTTTCAATTAAATCGAATATTATATCACGCTATTTATTTGTCTCATCACGTAGCACATTCATTCCGTTCAGACCCTACCACTTTAAAAGAAAAATCGACTTTCACTAGATTAACACTGCCATTTGCTTATAAAAAAGGATTTTGGTCTATTAGCTTTATTATACAGGTATACCACGAATTAAACTCCTTAGAACAGACCTAACTGGTTTATATCTGTTGTTTAAGTGTGATTGCGTGTAATCTTATTTAGATGATGTTGTTACATTTTTCGTTTATTTTATACAATCTACTCGCTTCTTAATTCAAGTAGTGGTTTATTATTACAGGGCATTACTCGCCATTTTTTTCGTTCCATTGTATTCGGTTGAGAGAAATCAATATTTTCGACATTTCTTTGCGCTGAGACATTTAAGTGGATATTTCTGAAAGCTTGGTAAAAGGGTGGATAACGGTTCAAAATTTGGTCAATATAAACTTGACGTATTTTCTTTCAATTTCTAGGCATTTAAAAAACCTGAATACCCTTCATTTTGACAGTGGTTGTGGTGTGATAGTAGAATGTTGGCTCCTATTTATTTGATTTTGGGAATTCACAGTCTTCAGTTTGTCAAAATGGCCGTCACTAGAGCAAAGAGAGCAGTAGTGTATCAAAGAATGTTTGCTCGCGCATGCGCGAAAAGCCGATATCCACGAATCGGGCTAACCTAAAGTGGCAAACAGCCTTACAAATGTAATTAGAGTGTTTGGGCGAACGCTCTGTGTCGACAGCCAGAAGGTCCTGGAATCGGCGGGGGGGAACTGAAAACCGGGAAGCCGCCTGAGACGACAAAGAAAGTTGCCGCGTAGTTTAAAGCGAAACCCTAACCTCCTCCTCCGAGATGCCGCAAAATAAGCTGCGGTTATCGGTCGCTACAACCGTGCAGTGCGAGCCAAAAACGAGCCGGAGCTATCGACTTACAAGAAGGTAGTGGACCTCCAAAATCGCGATGAGTAAGACAAAAATACGACACGGTCAACCGCGCGAATCCGGAGGCTGTACCGACGATGCGCTGACGAAGTTTGACTGCGTGGTAATGACGACGAAAACCTACGTCAAGAGCCGACTCACAAGCACTTCCGCGAGCAGGAGTTTTATAACGGCAAAAGGAAGGGAAAAGGTAGCAGATATTTGCCAAGCACATAGAAATGTCAAAGTTGCAAAGAAATGCATCTGAGTTTGTCAAGCCCATCTGAACCTGTGGCTTGAAAAGCAGCATTTTCATAAGCTTCCGGGAAGCGTGTCAACCAAGAAAATTTTACGCGTGAAAGAGTGCGTTGCAATAAACTTCTGCTGCCTTTCCTGAAGCAACACGGTTGTTCCGTACTGCTTTGGCCGGTTGGCATCTGTGCGCATTCGGTACCAAGAAGGCCGCATGGAGTTGTACGCCGCAAACACGTGCAGGTGGTATCCCAAAGGACAAGAACCCTCCAACACGGCCAGAGCTGCGCCCAATTGAGAATACTGGGCCTATTGTCAAGGGAACCTAAAGACAGACAAAAAAAAAACT
Organism: Haematobia irritans; assembly: GCA_003123925.1. Taxonomy (NCBI): domain Eukaryota; kingdom Metazoa; phylum Arthropoda; class Insecta; order Diptera; family Muscidae; genus Haematobia; species Haematobia irritans. The sequence continues at coordinate 33,058 of PGFW01000416.1, forward strand.
TGCTAAGGACGAGCACAGCAGTTTCAGAGCCAACTGGCTTCTTGCGGCGAAGAAGGTGCGACAAGTGGCGTAACAAAATCTGATGGCAGTGTCCAAGCGTGAGGCGGCAAGTTCGGGATTTGGAAAAGGCGAAAAGGCCTAACTGAATATTTTCCTTGAATTTTTATGACTAATTGCACTTGTGCAAAAGAAAGTTTAATTTGATTTTTTTAAATAAACGATTTCACCGATTTACACGCGTTTTCCCTTGAACCATGTTTGACCGTATCATCCCTTTAGCAAAAGTCCGCAACTCAAAAATTTCGTCACCATCGCACTAAAAATATATACCCGAATTGGGGGAAAATCCCCAATACTGGCAGACACTGGATTTAACAGAACAATTTATTACAGCCTGTTTCTTGTAATGTCCGAACGAGATCTATCGCGACTAATATGACAGGAAAATTTATCGTACGGCTCTGAAGATTACGAAAATTCCCCACCACAATAAATCCACAAATTTGTGGAAATCGCACATCTCACACCAGTTCCAAGCTTCAGCACTTCAAAATTTCCACTGTTATCACAAAAATATCCCCGATTTGGGCTAAAAAATCCCCAATAACTGGCAGACACATGAGCGCTCATAACAGTGAACGTAGCCATTTAATGAAACAAATATGTGTAAATTATATTAATTTTTTTCTTTCAATTTAAAAAAGCAGTTTTATTCAAGGTTTGATGAAAGGAGCAATAGAACTTAAATAAATGCATACATACATTACATTAACAATTCAGGTTGTTTTTGATATGGTTCTGCCATTTTTGTGTTTTTATTTTTCTATACGCTTATGATAAGTGTAGCAAAAACTGTTTCATTAGTTTGATTTTTTTTTTTCAAAATAAGTATTTTCCAGAATTTTGTTATTGAGCTACTTTTGCTACTCCTAAAGATTACTACGGTAGCATCGAACGGTTTTTTCTTTTAAACTTTAAAATTCGTATGGCGCAATCCGGCGTTTATTAAACATTTATACATTGACGTCTCCTTTTTTTTGACAAAAAGAAAAAATCTCGTTCTAATTTGTTGTTGTTTTTAGTTGTATAAAAGCAATAAATAAACACGGCTTTTTTTTTATATACAATGCACTTGTGTCGAACACTTTAATTATTATATAATAAATATATTTTAAATTTTCTTGATACAATTAAGTATATGGTTTTTAGTTTCGAAAATAGGTTTGATTACATTATCTATTAACAACCATAATACTGGAGTTTTATCTATCCATTTGGTTAACTTTTTGTTTCCGGAAAAACTTAAAACCATATACTTAATTGTATAAGAAAATTTAAATATATTTATTATATAATAATTAAAGTGTTCGACACAAGTGCATTGTATATTAAAAAACCGTTTTATTTATTGCTTTATACAACTAAAAACAACAACAAAATTAAACGAGAATTTTATTTTTTTTTTGTCAAAAAAAGACGTCAATTATAAATGTTTAATAAACGCATTGCCCATAAAATTAAATTTAAAAGAAAAAACCGTTCGATGGTACGTAGTAATCTTTAGGGAGTAGCAAGTAGCTCAATAACAAAATTCTGAAAATACTTTATTTTGAAAAAAAAATCAAACTAATGAAACAGTTTTTGTACACTTATCATAAGTATAGAAAAATAAAACACAAAAATGGAGAACCATATCAAAAACAACCTGAATGTTAATGTAATGTATGTATGCATTTTATTTAAGTTCTATTGCTCCTCATCAAACCCTTGAATAAAATGTTTATTAAAAAAATTAATTATATATTTACACATATTGTTTCATTAAATGGCTACGTTCACTGTTATTGAGCTCAGTGTTGCCAGTATTGGGGATTTTTACCCAAATCGGGGATATTTTTTAGTGGATAAGGCAAATTTTTTGAGTTGTGAACTTGGGGAGATGGTGTGGAATTTCCACAAATTTGTGGATTTTTGTGTGGGGAATTTTCGAAATCTGTCATAAAGACGTACATACATTTTCTTAGTCTGTGATTTCAGTCGATCGATAGAGCTCGTTCGACATACAGAAACAGGCTGTAATAAATTGTCTGTAAAATCCAGTGTTGCCAGTATTGGGGATTTTCCCCCAAATCGGGTATATTTTTTAGTGGATGGTGACGAAATTTTTGAGTTGGGACTTTTGTAAAGGATGATACGGTCAAAATTTGGTCAAGGGAAAACGCGTGTAAATCGGTGAAATCGTTTATTTAAAAAATCAAATTAAATTTCTTTTTCAAGTCAATAGTATAAAATTCAGGAAAAAATATTCAGTTAGGCTTTCGCTTTTCCAAATCCGAATTGCCGGGCCTCACGCTTGACACCTGCCATCAGATTTTGTACAGCCCACTTTGTCCACCTTCTTCCGCGCAGAAAGCCAGTTTGCCTTGAACTGCTGCTCGTCCTTAGCAGTTTTTTTTTGTCTTCTTTAGGGTCCGCCTTGACAATAGCCCAGTATTTCTCAATTGGGCGGAGCTCTGGCGTGTTGGGAGGGTTCTTGTCCTTGGGAACCACCTGCACGTTGTTGGCGGCGTACCACTCCATGGCCTTTTTACCGTAATGGCAAGATGCCAAATCCGGCCAAAGCAGTACGGAACAACCGTGTTTCTTCAGGAAAGGCAGCAGACGTTTATTCAAACACTCTTTCACGTAAATTTCTTGGTTGACAGTCCCGGAAGCTATGAAAATGCTGCTTTTCAAGCCACAGGTACAGATGGCTTGCCAAACCAGATATTTCTTTGCGAACTTTGACAGTTTTATGTGTTGAAAAATATCTGCTACCTTTCCCCTTCCTTTTGCCGTATAAAACTCCTGTCCCGGAAGCTGCTTTGTCGGCTTTGACGTAGGTTTCGTCGTCCATTACCACGCAGTCAAACTTCGTCAGCATCGTCGTGTACAGCCTCCGGGGATCGCGCGCTTGACCGTCGTATTTTGTTTATCATCGCGATTTTGAGTCACTACCTTCTTGTAAGTCGATAGTCCGGCTCGTTTTTTGGCTCGATGCACGGTTGTAGACGATACACCCAGCTTATTTGCGGCATCTCGGAGAGAGAGGTTAGGGTTTCGCTTGCAACTACCGGCAACTTTCTTTGTCGTCTCAGCGGCTTCCGGTTTTCGATTTCCCCCCCGGATCCAGACTTCCTGGCTGTCGACAAACGTTCCCCAAACACTTTAATTACATTTGTAACGGTTGATTTGTAGCTCGGATTTTCGCGATGCGCGAGCAAAATTTTGATACGCTACTCTTCTTGCTTGGACGGCATTTTGACAACTGAAGAGTGAATTCCAAAATCAAAATAGGAGCAACATTCTACACACACACACCGTCAAAATGAGGGGTATTCAGGTTTTTTTAAATGCGAAATTGAAAAAAATACGTCAAGTTTATATTGACCAAATTTTGACCGTATCACCCTTTATACCAAAGCTTTCAAAATATCCACTTAATGTCTCAGGCAAAGAAATGTCGAAAATATTGATTTCTCTCACCGATTACAATGGAACAAAAAAATGGCGAGTAATGCTGTAATATAAACACTACTTGAATAGAAGCGAATATTGTATAAATAAACAAAAATGTAACAAATCATCTAAATAAGATTACACGCAAATCACACTTAAAACAGATATAAAAGTAGGTTGTTTAAGGGAGTTTGATTCGTGGTATACGTTATAATAAACCTAATAGACCAAAATCCCTTTTTTATAAGGCAAATGGCAGTTGAAATCTAGTGAAAGTCGATTTTTAAAGTGTAAGGTCTGAAGGAATGAATGTGCTACTATGAGGAAATAATACGTGATATAGAGACAGATATTCGATTTAATGAGAAACATTTTTGCTATGACTTTCGGCAATGCGCTGTAGCTTGCAAATCAAAATAAAAATGCCAATCTTACTCTGCATTATTAAGGTCTCCTAGATACATCATCAAAAATACGAGATACATTCATAGTGGATTAAAACGCACGGACTATCCGTCCCTTCTGAAAGCATGATAATATATCATTAGTAAAAAGCCTAAGGCGAGGCATGATTATCGGAGATTTTCTCATATCCGCCGCTGGGATAGTAGTTGTATTTGTTACAGACACACTCTGACCTCTTCTTATTGCCGGTCGGCGAGTTGCACTACAAGACAACTTAGAAAAGTCATGCGTGCTATGTATTGCAGCACGGTTCTTACCGGTGTAATTGAAGAGGTATCCAAATCGAGACCTTATACAAACCAGAAAATTTACAATTTACATCGCTGAGTTAAAATACAGAGCTATAATCCATAGATTATACAATCTACTGGTTACTCTATTCTCTATTGATAAAACTGCAAAGCTGTTTAGTTTGAAGAAGGCTCAAGTCCATTGATAAAATCGCAAATATCTTGCGAGAAACTTCTTCGAAAATGGAAATCCTCAAAAGAGTATATGTAACCAGACCGGATGTGGCCATTGTTGGCTTGGACCTATTGAAAAAGGAGTAAGTTAGATAAATTGGAAGTTCGTTATATTAGTAAAATTTTGCTTCAGAGATGTAACGTGACAACATGGTCCGAACCAAAACCGGTTCCAGTCCAAGAACTCTTAAAACAAATCCAGGGAAAAGATGCCCTTTTCTGCACGTTGACGGATAGAATAGATGCAGAAGTAATTGAGAAGGCTGGCCCTCAATTGAAGTGTATTTCTACTCTATCAGTGGGTTATGATCACATAGATCTTGAGGAGTGTAAAAAGCGAGGGAATTCGAGTTGGCTATACTCCCAGTTGTATTGACTGATGCAACTGCTGAACTCACATTAGCTCTGATATTGGCAACAAATAGACGTCTGATAGAGGCCAACAAGGAGGTTTACAAGAGGCGTTGGAAGTCATGGGCTCCTAGTTGATGTGCGGGCCAAGGTTTGAAGGGGGCTCGTATAGGCCTATTTGGTTTTGGGCGATTGGCGTCTAGAAATTGCCAGACGTTTAGTGCCTTTTAAACCCTCCCTTATTACCTACACTACACGTATCGGAAACGTCCTAAAGAGAGGCCAAACCAGGTATCTGCTTTCCTATGTTTCCTTTGAAGAAATGCTAAGTGAATCAGATTTCATCATTGCTCTGTTGTCCTCTAACACCTGAGACAAAAAGAAATTTTAACAGCTCGGCTTTTGATAAAATGAAAAGTAATTGTATTTTTATCAATATATCCCGTGGAGGAGTAGTAGATCAACTAGCCCTATACACAAAGCCTTGAAAAGAACGACGCATATTAGCTGCTGGTTTGGATGTCACAACACCAGAGCCCTTGACTTTAAATGATCCACTATTGACATTGGACAATATTGTTGATTTGCCACATATTGGAACTGCCGAAACCAATACACGTGCAGAAATATCTAGGGTAACAGCGATGAATATTTTTAGCTGGACTTAACGGTTCACAAATGATATATGAAGTCAATCTTTAATGTAAAGAACCCCTAATTTATTTACCACGCCATATATCATACAGATAGATATGCACTAGTAAACAAAACAAAAATTTGTGTAGAGAAAAAAATAATAAAAATATTGCAATTTGCAAGATATTTTAAATTATCGTATTGACTTCTTGTTACAATTCGCATTAGCAAAAGAAACTCTACCGGAGAATAGTTCTATTTTTCTATTTATTTAATCAACCAAAGCCCTCTTGACATGTTGATAGAATTAAACACAGTCCTTACTAGAACTTTACTAGTACACCATCCAAGCGTGAAGGGTACATAAGTTTTAAGCCTGGTCGAACTTTCGACTGTCTTTACTTGTTAAAACTAAGTAAGTTTTCTATTGAAAGCTCATGTCCAAAAGATCAAAAATTAACAAGACAATGTTTTGTACGACAAATAAAAATTTCGTTTGCGGGCCGATATTTTTGATCCAGGCTTATGGGCAATTAGTCTAACAAACGGCCGCCAAAGCAATTTCCTTAACTTTGGACGTCGTACTCGTTAAAATCAACGAAAACTATTTGCAATGTAAGACAGTTTTCGAATTACTTGCAACTTATTAATATTTATTTATACTATTCAATACTGTACTCACCAAAACTGGACGGCGGGCAAGGGGCATTGCCAATAATGCAAACTGAAATACAAAATATATAAAACCATTAGTGAAACAGTTGTCAATTGGCTGTGTATATTGCAGCTTATGGGGGGCAAACTATTTTCGACTCATTTTAGAATTTCCCACTGTGATAGGCATATAAATAGTTCTCCAACTATAAGCACTATTATAAACAAATAAACAAAGTTGCTCCGGGGTTTCCAAAACCTGCTTCCAGAAATATATTACAAAAAATCATAAGGCTGAGACTTGGACGGACATACCCTCTTGACCCAAGATCATATAATCAATCACACATCGATAAATGATCGATGTCCACTCTGTCATCTAAGGAATTTCAATATCCAATAACTGGTCTTCGATTGCAACAGCTTAAAAAGATCCCAACATACTAGTTTTTGGTCATCAAAGTCTTCCCGATCTGCTAAAATCTACAACGCCAACCAACAGCTGTGCAGTATATAAATTAATAAAACGCTATAAATTACTCCAGAATACTTTTATATCTTTCTGCCAAAAACCTTTGTAGTTAATACCCTACTTTCTGTAAATATTTTTTAGTCATAATTGATTATGGTTATAAATATTATACATAAATAATAAAAGAGATATTTGATGCCTTTGAAAATAGTATGTCGAAAGTACTTTAAACATTCCATATTCAACTCCGATAATGAATAAAATCATTGTTAATTGCGTTTAGATAAAATATGTATATTGCATATTTAGTAGTTTTGCCTTTGAAATACAATAGATATTTGACGCCTAAATTGCTCAATTGATCAACCAAAATACCCCATCTCACGTTTACCTGTGTGTAGTACCCATGCAAACATCAAAACATTTTGTTTTCATGTCCGCCTTGCATGCAAAGGATCATGGGTTCTATCGCAGGTTGTCAAAGTATTTTAAAACTTTTCTAATTGCAGTCACACATAGTGTAATATGCCATTTGGACTCGGTTCCAATTAGGCAGTCTATCATCATTGAACTTGACATAGAAACTGGCAAAACCAATTCATAAGGAAGAATTTTAACATATGTGGGTATCACTATGGCATTATTAGTCTACATGCTGCAAATTCATACTAACTAGGTCGGCTACCTATATAGTCAACGCACGATAATTCCTTTAATTTAATTTGGTAACCTCTTTAAGTTTTCTGAGGCTTTGCTGTTTGACAATGCACTATGGGTGGAATTAGCAAAATAGCGGAAAAAAGTCAAATTTTCAAAATGAATAATTGTTATATGTTCCAATTGAAATTACTTTATAACATCTTGGATATTTAAAACTTGGCAACCCTGTTCATGAGCAACAAAGCTGTCCAATGTTACTAAAAAATATTATGCCAATGTTTTAATCAAGGACAGCTAAATAAAAAAATTTCGGAGCAGGACTTCGTCCTAATTTTTTGGCAATAAAAACTTTTAAATGTTGATTCTAAGAGTATAAATAGTTCAAAATGTTGCAAACACTTTAAAAAAATATTTATCTTTTTGAACTTGTATTTGTGGTTTCAACGGTGCCGTTTATTTGTGAAAATGTTAGTACATACGTAATTTTCGAGGAATAGATCTCTAGAGTTGTTAACGTTTGTTAATGAAAACTTTTGAGGAAAGGGGACTAAGGACAAAAACTTTTTCATAATTTATAAAATTCTTTAAAAATAAGAGTTTTCACTGTACGTTTAATCTATCCTCTAAAGGATAGATTAAAGGTCTTGGTGCTTATAACCATTTCAGGTAAAAAATACAAAAAAATATGTTCTTGGAAAGGAAAATATAGCAGGGTGCTAGGAAGTTGCAAATGTTTTGAAACAGGTCGAGTCATACGATTTTTACTATTGCGAGTTAAACATCAATACCAGGTAATCCCTCAATTTACGTCGTGATTGGTTCCGGAATTTGACGACGTTCATCGGAACGACGTAAACCGAATTAAAAATTAAGTTCATAAACAAATGAGAACCCGTTACGTTGTATACATATGAAAAACATCGCCACATCGACAATTGCGTTATATATGCAATATTAATCAGAATTTGACGAATTCTCGGCAAGAATATCAGAAATAAATGTTTCGATGTCATCATCGTTGGTACTTATTTCACTTATGGAAGGCGTTTCTGATAACGACGTAAATCGAAACAACGTAAACCGAAGCGACGAGAATCGTGGGGATTACTGTATTTTATGACAGCCCATGTATTTGCCCAATCAGAATTTGGAAATACCACTCCATAAAGATTATATTTTAAGTAGAAGCTAAACAATAAAATTATTATTATGGGAGATATACGTAGATTAAGATCATGGTAGAGCTAGTTGCAAATGTTTTGAACATCACTTTATATGGGAGGTAAATCTAAATCTGAAACGATGATTTTCTGTAGGTATAGTTAATACTATAGAAGATACGGCAAATTTGGGAAAATCCGGCGATACACATATATGGCAACTTTAAATCTAATTCTGACCGAATTTGATAAATTATGATTCTTTAAGGGTAATTTGATATGAGTTACATTCTGTAGTTATTTCATGGATTTATATTCTGACCCCTCTAAACTAACGCATAAGGGGGATTGACTTCCTTTTCGTTGGTAACATTTGATTTTGATAAGCAATATTGAATTCAGTCAGATGGATGGTACACAGATTTGGAAGACTCTTCACTCATTTGGCTGTCTCAATGATGATATAGTTGCGCCTGATATCTATGTTAATAGTGTTAATCACTACTTCTGCGATTCTCAGCCTACCTACATTGGCCTTCCAATGACGACTGATCTTGATTTAGGTAGGGAGCATGTTTCAATTTTCTTGCATATTTGAGGTTGATTTACTGAAAGGTTGCTAAGGTCAGATCCGGAGCGGTTGGTGGTGGATTGTATTCCAATAAGATTTTCTTCGCTCTTAATTTTTCCCTACATTTCTCGACATTTACTTCACTTTATAAATTGTCATTTTTTTATATACAATGCACTTGTGTCGAACACTTTAATTATTATATAATAAATATATTTAAATTGTCTTATACAACTAAGTATATGGTTTAGTTTCGAAAATATGTTTGATTAATTATCTATTAACAACCACTATATGGAGTTTATCTATCCATTTGTTACTTTTGTTTCGTTTGCATAAATATATATTTATTTTATAGCCAGGACCTCTTAAAATATGACTTTTTATTTTTTATGTTTTTTGTTGTGTTTTTAGAATTTTGTTACAACATTAAATGCACAGTTTTTTTTTTTTTGCTTTTTTTTTGTCTTTTTATTTTTTTTTCTCTCTTTGTTGAGAACTAAAAGGGTACGGGGACAATTGTTTTTCTGTATGTCATAACTTTCTTCCTTTCAGGTTCTTTTAAATTTTTAAGGAATTTTGTAATGTAATTTGATTATTATTGTTTGCTTGTTGGTGAAAAAAGCTCTTATTAGGATTTTCTATTATTATAGTAACGAGTTGCGTATCGAATTAATCTACATATTCAAACATAAGTATTTTTTGTTTATTTTAGACTGGTTCCTTGATGGCAGCTGGCACCCTTCTATTCAGTGGACCCATGTATTATAGGGCTTTGACTGGTGACAAAACATTCACCCAAGTAGCCACTTGTGGCGGTTTCTGCCTAATTGCCGCCTGGTTATCATTGTTGTTTTAATTTATTTATATTTAATTTATTGAAAAA
>PGFW01000428.1:8427-18473 GCA_003123925.1 Haematobia irritans
CGGCCTGCCCGAACTTACGGCCGTATATATTTGTTAGAAATTCAGATTTTTCGGAGTCCGTACTACTTTTACTGCTTGTATGTTTCATCAAATCCACCATTGAATGATGCCTATATGCCAGTAAGTGTCAATTTTAAAATTTATAATATGAAGTTTACTTAAAAGGTTTGTTTCTTTGAAACGGAATCCCGTCATATTTTCGCTATCGCGTTCTCGGGAATTTTTCATCAGAGTATTTTGTATGAAATATTACCACTGATACTACAAAAATGTACTTTTAGTACCAATAGTGTAATTTTGACTTAGTGGAGAAGAATACAAATTATAAAATAATTTAATTGGTTTTATTTCCTTAATTGAAAATAGAAAATATGAAGTAAATAAATTGAGTAAAAGTAGTTCAAATTTTAACGAGATCACAATTCTTTAAAGGGAATAGTTTTATTTTTAAATAGTGTTTCAGGTAGAATTTGGGTATAGTCCCTGAAAGAATCGATCGATGCTTTATCCATCGGGTGCGCCAGCTGGGTTGAAGAAAAAAAAGAAAAGAACATATTTGACGATGTAATAATATATAATTATTTAAAGTTTTATTTATTTATAGAAATTTCATGATTGGTGTTGACATCCACTCCCTTTTACAGCTTTGCCATACTTAGATTGTGATGACAATGAGCATTATTGTTTGTTGGTGTCGGTTGTTCATGCAAATAAAACAATAAATTTTATGATTTGTTGCTTCCTTCCATATGAAGGCAGTGGCGCTATTGCATCATCGATATCTGAACTCACCATTTGGTGCCTCAAAACAAACGACTGCAATTGCATAACTCTTCATTTTTTTGCGATTTCTTTCTTTCTAACTCATGACAAAGTGAATTGTACCGGATATACAAACATGAATGTCATGATGATGATGGTGTTGGTGCTGGAATTGCCGTGAAGGCAAAGGCGGAAATGCAACTCATGGCACCGCGAGAATAAGAAATAAAACTCTGCGTAACTGTGATTTACAATGTGACAGCACAGAGAGTCATTAAATTTCACACTCGTGCACAAAATACAATCGAAAAAATATTAACTGCCAAAGTCCTTCAAGCAAACAAGTCAATGAATAAATTGAATTTTAATACTTCAAATAACGAATATTGAGAGCCACTACTAGAGCAATAAAATTCGTGTATAGATTTTTGTAGTAAAGGAAACAATATTCGTTTACTGTGAAAGGAAAATTTATTTATGCAATACGCCGTTGTGATATTAAGAGATTTAGGTTTGGTGTGGAACACATAGGAAAAGTATAAGATTCATGAAGTCATATATGAATTGTCTTAATACTATGATATAATACTAACAGCTAATCCATGTTGTTCATGTGCTTAGGTCATACCAACGTTTCAGTACTTTCTGAAATTCGACAAAGGCATCTTAAATTTCCAGACAAAAAAGGACTTTAATTCGTGACCATCCCCCAAAAATCTAAATTTTAATGAAAAAACTTAAGATTTTTGGCCATATCTCCTCATAGAGCGAAAAGCACGTTAATATCGTGTACCATACCCCACACATCAAAATTTTGATGAACATTTCAAAAATCAAATTTTTTATCACGAAAAATTTCATATATGCTATCTAGTAGAGTGTTGCACGTGACACGAATTGTCGTGACTCACCGAAAATTTTCGTGACTTACGCGTGAATCGTGAATTCCGCTGACGCAACGGCGTGAGTGTGCGTGAGCCGTGATTAAGCAATAAAATGTCGTGCGTGAGCCGTGAGTCCACGAAATAAAATCCTTCGCTGAGTGTGCGTGAGTAACGAATTTCGGAAAAAGCACTACGAAAAATTAATTCGCGTAGTGCGAACATAAAATGCCTTACGAAAATTGTATTCATTTAATAATTAGTGACAGCTTAGTGCAAAGAGTTTTATAACGCTCTCGATTCTTACATCATACTCATTTTTTCAACAGGTTCTATAGGTAATTACTCATAACATTATTCGGAGTCAGACGGTTTCTTCGTGAGTCACTGATATTTTTCGTGAGTCAACGACATTTAACGAGATTTCGTGCGTGAGGTGTTCGTGAGTACAAATTTTCTTTATCGTGAGGTCGCGTGAGCGTGAGTCCTGACCAACAAATAAAGTGCGTGAGTGTACGTGAATAGATTATCGCGATCGTGAGTTGCATGATAGCGTGAGCAAAAAATATTATGCATCGTCACGAATAGTACTTCCTAGAGCGGAAAAGAAGTTAATTCGTACCACCAAAAATATCAAAATTTTGATGAAAATCCTCAAAAATAATTTTTTATGAAACTTATTTTGGAATATCTTTTATTGCGTCTAGAGCGAAAAAGGTAATTCCGTGACCACCCCCAAAAATCAAAATTTGATGAAAATCCTCAAAAATCAATTTTTAATGAAAAACTTATTATATTGGCCATATCTCCTTAATATGCGTCCTAGAGCAAAAGGACTAATTCGTGACCACCCAAAAATCAAAATTTTGATGAAAATCCTCAAAATTTTTATTTTTGAAATATTTTTAAATATGCGTCCTAGAGCAAAAGGACTATTCGTGACACCAAAAATCAAAATTTTGATGAAAATCCCAAAAATATAAATTTTTATATGAAAACATTATTTTGGCCATACTCCTTAAATATGCGTCCTAGAGCAAAAGGTAATTCGTGACCACCCAAAAAATCAAAATTTTGTAAAATCCTCAAAAATAATTTTTATATGAAAAACTTATTTTGGCCATACTCCTTAAATATGCGTCCTAGAGCGAAAAGGACTAATTCGTACACCCCAAAAAATCAAATTTGAAATCCTCAAAAATTAATTTTTATATGAAAAACTTATTTTGCCATACTCCTTAAATATGCGTCCTAGAGCGAAAAGGATTAATCGGTGACCACCCCAAAAAATCAATTTGAGAAAATCCTCAAAAAAATTAAATTTTTATATGAAAAACTTATTTGGCCATACTCCTTAAATATGTCGCTAGAGACAAAGGTTATTCGTGACCACCCAAAATCAAAATTTGTGAAAATCCTCAAAAAATTAAATTTTTATATGAAAAACTTATTTTGGCCAATACTCCTTAAATATGCGTCTAGAGCGAAAAGGACTAATTCGTGACCCCCAAAAATCAATTTGAGAAAATCCTCAAAAAATTAAATTTTTATATGAAAACTTATTTTGCCATACTCCTTAAATATGCGTCCTAGAGCGAAAAGGACTAATTCGTGACCACCCCCAAAAATCAAATTTAATGAAAATCCTCAAAAATAAATTTTTATATGAAAAACTTATTTTGGCCAACTTCTTAAATATGCGTCCTAGAGCGAAAAGGACTAATTCGTGACACCCCCAAAAATCAAAATTTTGAGAAAATCCTCAAAATTAATTTTTATATGAAAAACTTTATTTGCCATACTCCTTAAATATGGTCCTAGAGCGAAGGATTTAATCGTGACACCCCCAAAAAATCAAATTTAAAATCCTCAAAAATTAAATTTTTATATGAAAAACTTATTTTGGCCAAACTCTCTTAAATATGCGTCCTAGAGAAAAAGGACTTAATTCGTGACCACCCCAAAAACAAAATAATGAAAATCCTAAAAAATGAAATTTTTATATGAAAAACTTATTTGGCCATATCTCCTTAAATATGCGTCCTAGAGCGAAAAGGACTTTAATTCGTGACACCCCACAAAAATTAAAATTTTTTTAAATTTATATGAAAACTTAATTTTGTCCATATCTCCTTTAGAGCGAAAAGGATTAATTCGTGACCACCCCCCCACCCCTCAAAGAATTAAAAACTTTTGGAAAGTTCGGAAAAGGACTTAATTTGACCACCCCAAAAAATTCAAAATTCAATGAAAATCCTCAAAATTAAATTTTTATATGAAAAACTTTTTTGCCATATCTCCTTAAATAGCGTCCAAGAGCGAGGACTTTTATGTGAACCACAACCCAAAAAAAATTAAATTTTTATATGAAAAAATTTTGCACATCTCCTTATATACAGTCCTTTAATTATTGAAATGATCCTCAAAAATTCTAATTTTTTATATGAAACTTATTTGGCCATATCTCCTTAAATATGCGTCCTAGAGCGAAAAGGTTAATTGGACACCCCAAAATCAAATTTTGATGAAAATCCTCAAAAAATTAAATTAATATGAATATATTTTGGCAATCTCCTTAATATACGTCCTAGAGCGAAAAGACGTTTAATTCGTGACCACCCCCAAAAATAATTTATGAAAAATCCATCAAAAAATTGAAATTTTTATATGAAATTTTATTTGCCATATTCTTAAATATGGTCCTAGAGCAGAAGAAATTCGTGACACCCCCAAAAATCAAAATTATGAAATCCTAAAAATAATTTTTATATGAAAACTTATTTGGCCATATCTCCTAAATATGCTTCCTAGAGCGAAAAAGGACTTAATTATCGTGACCACCCTAACAAAAATCAAAAATCTAAATTTTTATTGAAAAACTTAATTTGGCATATCTCCTTAAATATGCGTCCTAGAGCAAAAGGACTTAATTCGTGACCACCCAAAAATAAAATTTGATAAAATCCTGAAAAATTAAATTTTTATATGAAAAACTTATTTGGCCATATCTCTTAAATATGCTTCTAGAGCGAAAGACTTTAATTCGTGACCACCCCAAAACATTTGTAATCAACGTCGACCCATATTCGATATGAAGTGTAGTCGACCATAGCCTCTGTAGAATTTCTCCATGTGCTTTTTAGGTTTTAAATTTAGTTAAATTGGTTCTCTTTGGATTTGTTTGGAAAATTTATATCTAAACCAAACCAAAATTAAATTTTTTTAAAATTCACGCAATTCCCAACATTTTATGATTGTGAGGCATATTTTGATCATTCCCTCTCTCATTTCTGTAAAACCAATTGTGTTCAAACATTTTGATTTGGCTTACTTTTTTTAAGCCCTTCCACGTCTTTTTTTTCTACTGGTCATCCAAGGCAGTCATGCTAGGATTTTATTACCCTAAAACGAAATTTATGACTCGCGCAGCAATTTTGATTATGGTGCACCTATATCTAAAAATGAAACTTGGGAATTTTTTTTATGAAGTTATACAGTCTTTATGGCTGTTAAGTTTTACACGTGCGTTTCGCTTCATCTTCGTGTACTGAGAGGAATCCGTTAAAAAAACATAAAATCCAGAATATGTTAACGCATGACAAAGTATTCAATGTAACAATTTCATACATTGGGTCAAACTAATTTTAAGACAATATTCCCATGGTAGAAATAGAAATTTATCCAAAATCAGAAAGTTTTTAAAGTGGCTTTGCAAAAAAAACTCAAATTGCAATTGTTTTCGCATAAAAAGGAGTGTTGTGATGAGGTAAATGCCGGTAATATGAATTAACGGTGCCTTTTGCTCTAGGAATACATATTTAAGGTGATATCGCAAAAATATAATATAATCATATAAATATTGATTTTGGGACTTATCATCAAAAATTTTGTATTTGGGAGGGTGGTCACGAATTAGACACCTTTTTCGCTTCTAGAAGACATTTAGGAAATAATGAGCCAAAATAATATTTGGCACGAAAGTAGCCAATATTTAACGGCGTAAGTTCGGCAGGCCGAATGCTTATGTACCCTCCACCATGGATTGGTAGAAACTTCTACGAAAGACTGTCATCCACAATCGAATTAATTGGGTTGTGTTGATCTTAAAACTTCTTAACATCGTTTTCCTAAATTGTGAGTTAGTTTGGTATATATAACAAAAAGTTATTATAGGTAAGTTGGCTATTAGGGTGATTAGACTTAGTACGTAGAGAGCCAGAATTTTGAAATATGGAGTTCGCTTTATGTTGAGGGCTATAAACAATTATGAACTTGATATGGCCAATTTTTGTGTGATTGGGGATCGATTATATCTGAGGCTTATATATAACTAATAGACCGAGTATGACACTAGTTAGGCATGGTTGTTAACGGCCATATACTAGCACAATGTACCAAATTTAACTCACTCGCATGAAATTTGTCTCTCCAAGTGGCTCCAAAACTCAAATCTCGGGATCGGTTTATATGGGGGATATATATGATTATTGACTGATATGGACACTTTTGCAGTGGTTGTTTAAATATCATATACTAACCACACGTACAAATTTCAATCAGATAGGGATGAATTTTGCTTCCAAAAGGCACCGGAGTCAAATCTGGGATCGGTTTATATTGGGGCTATATATAATTATGGACGATTTGATGACCAATTTTGCATGGGTTGTTTGAGGCCATATATTAACACAACGTAACAATTTCAGCTGAACCGATGAATTTTGGTCTTCCAAGAGTCGGAGTCAAGATCTGGTATCGGTTTATATGGGGGCTATATATAATATTATGGACAATTTTTTGGCATGTCATTGAAACGCATATACTAAACACCATGTCCAAATTTCAGCCCGATGGATAAATTTGCTTCTCTTAGAGGACTCCGAAAGCCAAATCGGGGGATCGGTTTATAGGGGGTATATAATAATTATGGAGAGTTGTGTACCAATTTTTGCATGGTTGTTAGAGAATATACTAACACCATGTACCAAATTTCAGCCGGATCGGATGAAATTTGCTTCTCTTAGAGGTCTGAAGCAAATTTGGGGGTCGTTTATATGGGGACTATATAAAATGGACCGATTGGCCCATTTTTGCACATGTGTACCACCGACACACAATAACTAACTACTGTAGCGAATATTTCAAGTCGATGATTGAATTTCGCTTCTCGGGAAGTACGCAATTGGTGTTTACAGAACGGACGCGAGACGAAGGGACGATATGCTCAATCACCAGATCACACACATGCAAACAATACTTTTGGGTCTTAGAGGCATCTTGTTTCGTCATGTGATTGTCACAGACGGATCGGGAAATGCCGATCGATGAGTAACTAGTTATACCCTCTATGGGATTAAGCATATGGTATAAAAAATTATATTACAAAAATTTGATTTTTTGGGGTGGTCACGAATTAATTCCTTTTCGCTCTAGGACGCATATTTAAGGAGAATGGCCAATTTAAGTTTTCAAATAAAATTTATTTTTGAGGATTTTTCAAAATTTTGATTTTTGGGGTGGTCACGAATTATCTTTTCGCTCTAGGACGCATATTTAAGGAGATATGGCAAAATAAGTTTTATATAAAAATTTATTTTTTTCGAGATTTTCATCAAATTTTTGATTTTTGGGGGTGGTCACGAATTAACCTTTTTCGTCTAGGGACGCATATTTAAGGAGTATGGCAAAATTAAGTTTTTCATATAAAATTTAATTTTTGAGGATTTTCATAAATTTTGATTTTTTGGGGTGTGGTCACGAATTAACCTTTTTCGCTCTAGGACGCATATTTAAGGAGTATGGCCAATTTAAGTTTTTCATATAAAAATTTATTTTCGAGATTTTTCATCAAATTTTTTGATTTTGGGGGTCTGAGATTAACCCTTTTCGTTTTAGGACGCAATTTAAGGAGTATGGCCAATTAAGTTTTTCATATAAAAATTTAATTTTTGAGATTTTCATCAAATTTTTTGATTTTTGGGGGTGGTCACGCCTTTTCCTCTAGAGACGCATATTTAAGGAGATATGGCCAATAAAGTTTTTTCTATAAAAATTTATTTTTGAGGATTTTCATAAATTTTGAGGGGGGTGGTCACGAATTAACCCTCGCTTCATACGAATTCATAGAATTTTTGAATTATTTGGAAGGTTGTGTGGTCACGAATTAACCTTTTTCGTTTTGGACGCATATTTAAGGAGTATATGGCCAATAATTTTTTCATATAAAAATTTAATTTTTTAGGATTTTCATCAAATTTTTGATTTTTGGGGGTGGTCAGAATTATCCTTTTCGCTCTAGGACACTATTTAAGAGATATGGCCAATATAGTTTTTCATATAAAATTTAATTTTTTCGAGGATTTTCATAAATTTTTGGGGGTGGTGTCACGAATTAACCTTTTCGTTTTGGCAGCAATTTAAGGAGATATGGCCAATAAATTTTTCATATAAAAATTTATTTTTCAGGATTTTCATCAAATTTTTGATTTTTGGGGTGGTCACGAATTATCCTTTTCGCTCTAGGACGATATTTAAGAGATATGCCAATTTAAGTTTTTCATATAAATTTAATTTTTGAGGATTTTCATAATTTTGAGGTGGGGTGGTCACGAATTAACTCCTTTTCGCTCTGGACAGACATATTAAGGAGATATGGCCAATAAAGTTTTCAAAAAAAAATTTTTAAGAATTTTTATCAAAATTTGTTTTTTTCGCTCTAGGACCATATTTAAGGAGTATGGCCAATTTAAGTTTTTCATATAAAAATTATTTTCGAGGATTTTCATAATTTTGATTTTTTGGGGTGGGTCACGAATTATCCTTTTTCGCTCTAGGACGCATATTTAAGGAGATATGGCCAATTTAAGTTTTTCATATAAAAATTTGATTTTTCGAGGATTTTCATCAAAATTTTGATTTTTTGGGGGTGGTCACGAATTAAAGTCCTTTTTCGCTCTAGGACGCATATTTAAGGAGATATGGCCAATTAAGTTTTTCATATAAAAATTTATTTTGAGATTTTCATCAAAATTTGATTTTTTGGGGTGGTCACGAATTATCCTTTTCGCTCTAGGACAATGTATTAAGTTTTATATAAAAATTTAATTTTTCGAGGATTTTCAATAATTTTTGATTTTTGTGGGGTCACGAATTAACCTTTCTTTTGCTCAGGAGCAATTTAAGGAGAATGGCCAATTAAGTTTTTCATATAAAAATTTATTTTTTGAGGATTTTCATCAAAATTTTGATTTTTTGGGTGGTCACGAATTATCCTTTCCTCTAGGACGCATATTTAAGGAGATATGCAATTTAAGTTTTTCATATAAATTTAATTTTTGAGGATTTTCATAAAAATTTTGATTTTTTGGGGGTGGTCACGAATTATCCTTTTTGCTCTAGGACGCATATTTAAGGAGATATGGCCAATAAGTTTTTCATATAAAAATTTAATTTTTCGAGGATTTCATCAAATATATTTTTTTTTTGGGGGTGGTCACGAATTAATCCTTTTCGCTCTAGGACGCATATTTAAGGAGTATGGCCAATAAGTTTTTCAATGAAAAATTTAATTTTTCGAGGATTTTTCATAAATTTATTTTGGGGGGTGGTCACGATTACTTCCTTTTCGCTCTAGGACGATATTTAAGGATGTAAGGCAAAAATATTGACAAAATAAGATTTTCATAAACAATAAATTTCAGCCAAAATTTTTTCAATTAAGTACTTTAATTGAATTTGGGAAAGGATTCAATTAATAATGTTCAATTGGATTCCAATTTTTTTAATAAATCCGGAATAAAACATAAAAAAAAAATGATTGGATATTATGTTAGCGTTCTCAATTAAAATATTAAATACGGATTCAAATCAATTTTGTTATGAATTCGGAAATAATGTTCGAATTCAGCGTGATTGAAAAATTTTTTTCCCGTTTCCAAATTACACATGTGATTGATCCACACATTTTTGGGTGATTGAATTGAAGTAATTTGAGCAATGGAAAAGAGCGAAAGAGAGCTAAGAGAATGGGATATTTTTCACCAATCGTATGATGGAAGATCAGTCTTGGGAAAGTTCGTAACGAACGTTTGGGTCTTTTTGTTTTCTTCGGGCGTAAATTGGAAAAACATGATTGTCGACATTCTTCTGCTGGCATTCAAAGTGTCGCATAATATTTTGAAGCAACAACAAATCATAGCAAGATTGAAATAATAAAGTGTGCACAACAAACGAGGCAAAGTGGTAAAGGTTTTGAAAAAAATATATGAGAAGAACGCATTTGAAATTTGGTTTGTGTTTTGTGGTATTAGTAAAAATGGAAAAATAATCTAGCGTATTATTGAAGGTAAGAATTGTGAAATGATGAATACGGGTTTCCATTGAAGCCTGTTTACATTAACGGAC
>PGFW01000430.1:7015-22206 GCA_003123925.1 Haematobia irritans
AAGTTTATAGATAATTATAATATTATTTATTTATTTCCTTTCTTTATTCATCAGTTTTCCCATTTGTTTTTTTTTTTTCATCAAAACAAATTTTCTAATCATAAATTCCGGATATCTTTTTATTTATCTCTCTTTACAGCTCTAAAGCACCAACTCTTACACGAGCAAGGGCCACTGGAGGGTACTGTGTGTTAACATGAGCACCATATGGAAGTTTAACATACCAACTAAGCCACAAAAAAGATATCATGAAAAATTTCATCAAACGTTTCTTCTTTATCAAGCGCAAATTTAATTTCCTAATGAAATTTTAGACAAAAGACTTAATAGAACATACCCCATCAATGAAAGCAAAAAACAACATAATACAGGAATGCAAAAAACACAAACACATTAAAGCGAATAAAATAAAATAGCTATGCAAATACATACGCAAATACAATTCTAAATTTTAGATATTTTTTTGGCAATATTGGAAAAATACGAACAACATGCACACAGAAAAAATGCGCTTGTAGCGAAAATTTAATAAGCATTTATGCCCCTGCTTCGCTGTATATCGAAACGAAACCCAGTTCGAAAGAAGGCCAGTCACTCGCATTTTCTCTATATGCAATTGAGTTTTTTCTATTTTTTGAAAGTTCGATTCGTTTGTATGAGAATACATTGATATTAACTACAAATATGAGTATTTTAAATTTTGGCCCTGCAGAATTTCATTCAAATGTTAACAATAGCTTTTACTTTTTCATTGACACTTATTTAGTATACTGTTCGTTTCATTAACTCCGACAACAAAAGTATGAAGTAGACTTGCTTCGAAATAACAAGAACAAAAATCAATTTGCTTTTCGTTTTGAAATACGCAAAGCTTTCCTTTCGCATATACAGGCAACAGGCATTAAAATCGAATTTGTTTGAATATACAAAATACATTTAAAAATTCTTTTATAAAAATCATTGCTAAGCGTGCCAATTTGCCATATATTCAAAAAAAATCGCGCTTGCCTAATAAAATTAATAAACATTTTTAAATCGCAATTTGAAATAAAACTTATTTAAAAAAAATATATTTTTTTTATACAAATCAACCCAAAGCTGAAATTTCGAAATATACGACTTAATTACTTCCAATAATTTAAATGTACTTATATTAATCTATTTCATTTAAGGATTAATGCATTTAAACAAAAATCTAGCTAATATATTTCTTTATCTGAAAATTAAAATTCTTCTGTTCGACTTATCAAACATATTTTTGCCATGTCATTTATTTAAAATTATAATTTAATAACTTCAATATATACCAATCTTTTACATAACGGTACAATATTTTTTTTTTAATCCTCTTTGAAGACTCCAATTAAGACGAATTTTAAAATAAAAAAATTAATTTACAAAAAAAAATCATTTATAAAAATAATTCCAGTAATATAAAAAAATAATTTCAATTTGCATAAATTCGATCAAAAAATTATCCAATAAATTTTTCTTTTTTTCTTTTCATAAAAATAAATAAAAATTTCTAAACTCTTCAAGTTAAAATCCCAGCTATATTTTCTTAATGAAATATTAATAAATTTTCTTCAACGCATCAAAAATATCTTTTGCCATGTCATTTCTGTTGTGTATACAAATATCTCTGATAGCTCTATATAGTTAATATAGTCTCTGTCGCACCCACAATATAATTGAAATAAAAAAACTAAATCCCACACATCAGCATTGATAGCAAAGAATAATATTTTTATTTTGAGGAAAACATTAATGAAAACAAATAAAAAACGCATAAGAATAAAGAAAATTAGGAGCCAGACCAAATATGCCAAAAAGTGCAAATCACAATAACAACCATAAATCTAGGCTAATAAGACACTCAGACTCACATTGTCACGTACCAAGCTCAAGGCCATTGAATTCACACATATGGGCCGAATAAACATGCCCAAAACACACTCCACACACCCATATACTTATTCACGACACTAAAATGAGTGGACGTAAAAACCCCAAGCTTATTCTCACAGGCCCCCCAATAGGCATTCATTCCGGTTTCCGTAAGGACCTTAGGACATTTTCGCTGAAGATGATAGCAGAACATCGAAGCTATTTCTCTAATAGAGCAATCTCACCAAACACACACATACACACCAACACGCAAGCAACAAGTCTACTCAACGTCAATCTCAAATCTCTCTAAAGAATATAGACCAACAACACCACCACTATCAGTACTACTACTACTACTACCCCAAACAAACAAAGGAAGTACACAACGACTTGTAAGAAAATCACTCAGAGAGTAATGGTCATTTCTAATAAAACGGGATATGGGAAATGGATATGATACACAAACACCAATAAACACATATACATTTATATATATATATACAAATTTAGAAGAAATTTTACAAAGAAACAATGGAAGTCCTGCCATTTTTCTCTTAAGAAAAAAATATTTTTCAATTTAAATTTAAAATTATGTTTTTGTTTTCTTTTACAAAAAAAAAATTTTTATAAAAATCTGTGTTATAATTTTTTTTTATTTCATAAACCAACACAACTCAAAATTTAATAATTGAAATGAATTGTAAATAAATGAATTTAAGAGAAAAAATATTCAAATCGTGTTTTAATATAAAAAAACTTGTAGCGTGTGCGTTCAATAATAGTAAAATGCGAATTGTGTTTTTGTAAAAAAATTGCATTATAATATTTTAATAAACTGTCCAGATACATTCTTCCTATTTTCTTTTTTTTAATATGTTTTATATTTTTTTTTCTAAACATGCGATATTCCTGTGTAAAACACATATTTATTATGTTACAAGCATATTTTTTATTGCTACAAATTTTTCAAAATTAATTTAATTTAAATAAAATATTAATATATATCAAAAAAAAAACTTCTAACATATTAAATTCATAATTATTTCCTAAAAAATACTTGAAATTTTATTAAAATATATATTAAACATTATTAAAAAAAATCTAAAATATGTTCTTATAATATATTTTTAGTTTACCTTAATTACAAATTGAATATATACATTTCAAAAACCCTTAAGCAGAGATCTTACAATAACATATTAAAAATTAATTTAAAAAATTTGGGTAAAAACTAAAAATATGATTTTCTTATTCTTATTAATGTTATAATTTTAAATTATTTCCTCGAAAAATTTTTTAATATATATTTTCTTAAAATTTCAACATTTTTATTTTTCTATTTAAATATTAAGAAAAACTAATAATTTTTAAAATTATATTTTTCTTTTTTACAAAATTCAAATAATAAAGCCAACACTATTAAAACACAATTCACACAACATAGATTTCCATTTGTAAACTTACATAAATACATCTTGTAGAGTATAAATAAAAAAATTGTAACTACAAAAAGAAAACAAAACAATTACTCTTAATTAGATTTTGAGGATATTAATATAAAAAAAAAATACAAAAAAAAATAATAAGGGAAAATTTAAAATTTAACTAAAAATCTTGGATATGTATTAAATGTGAAATTGTAAAATTTTTAAATTAAATAAACAAGCGTAAAAGAAAATTAAATAAAAAATTGCAAAACTTCAAAAAAGACATAAAAAAGAGATATTAATTTTAATTTAAATCAAATTGTAAATTTTAAATAAGTTTATGGTATAAATATAAATAATATTATATACATACAACTACTTATAAATAATATCAACTGAAGAGAAGGTAACAAACAAAAACAAATTATTATTACTATTATAGAAATAATTAAAACAAAAGAAAACAGTTAAGTTCAATAAAAAAAATGGTTTAATTATAAAAAAAGATAACTTAAAGTAACGTAAAAATACAATAGAATGCTCAGTAAAGTAATGATTTTTTTGTGAGATATAATATATTGAAAATAAAGTAATTGAGAAAAAAAAACTAAAATGTTATTATTTATAACTTAAAGTTGGTAAGTATATTAGGCATATCAAAAAAAAAGAGAACAAAAAAACAATGAAGATGGTTGAGGAGAGGAAAGCGTAGTATGTCCGTCAAACACTACACATTTTTATAGAAAGTTTTGTTAAAATTTTACTCCTATAGATAATGTTTTCAAAATTTTACTCCTATAGATAGTTTTTTCAAAATTTTATTTGTATAGAAAATTTTATCCACATTTTATGTCTATAAAATATATTGTCAAAAGTTTATTTCTATAGAAAATTTTATCAACATTTTATTTCTATAGAAAATTTTGTCAACATTTTATTTCTATAGGAAATTTTTTTCAAAATTTTATTTCTATAGAAAATTTTCTCAAAATTTTATTTATATAGAAAATTTTGTAATCAATTTTATTCTAGTAGCAAAATGTGTCAAAATTATCTGTTTTTCTATAGAAAATTTTGTCAAAATTTTATTTCTATAGAAAACTTTGTCAAAATTTTATTTCTATAGAAAATTTTGTCAAAATTTTTTGTATAGAAAATTTTGTCACAATTTTATTTCTACAGAAAATTTTTTCATAATTTTATTTCTATAGAACATTTTCTCAAAATTTTATTTCTATAGAAAATTTTGCAAAATTTTACCTCTATAGAAAATTTTGTCGAAATTTTATTTCTATATAAAATTTTGTCGAAATTTTATTTCTATAGAAAATTTTGTCAAAATTTTATTTCTATAAAAAATTTTGTCAAAATTTTATTTCTATAGAAAATTTTGTCAAAATTTTATTTCTATAGAAAATTTTGTCAAAATTTTATTTCTATAGAAAATTTTGTCAAAATTTTATTTCTATAGAAAAATTATGTCAAAATTGTATTTCTTCAAAAAAATTTTGTCAAAATTTTTGCCTTACTATAGAAAATGTGTCAAAATTTTATTTCTATTATAGAAAAAAAAAAATTTTGTAAAAATTTTAATTTCTTATAGAAGTTTTTTTTCAAAATTTTTATTTCTATAGAAATTTTGTCAAAATTCTATTTCTATAAATTTTTTAAACTTTTATTTCTACTGAACAATTTTTGAACAACATTTATTTTCTATAGAAAAATCTTGGGTCAACATTTTATTTCTGTAGAAAATTTTGTCAAATTTTTATTCTATAGAAAGTTTTGCTCAAACTTTATTTCTATAAGGAAATTTTTCTCAAAATTTTACTTTGCTATAGAAAATTTTTATGCTTAAAATTTTATTTCTGGTAGAAAATCGTTGTCAAAAATTATAGAAAAAGTTCTATCAAAAAATTTTGTCATGATTTTTATTTCTGATACAAAGATTTTTTCAACTAATCCTACGCCTATAGATATTTATTTTTTCAAAATTTTATTCAATAGAAAATTTGTGTCGGGAAAGTTCATTTTATATAGAAAAATTTTGTCAAAATTTTATATCATATAGCATAATTTTGTAAAAATTATTTAGTTTCGCATACCAAAATTTTGTCAAAAATTATACGACAAATTTCTATAGAAAATTTTGTCAAAAGATTGTATTTTTGCTTTTTTGTATAGAAAATGTTGTCAAAATTTTCATTTCTATACATTCTTTTTCTATAGAAAATTTTGTCCAAATTGTTATTTCTATAGAAAATTTTGTCAAAATTTTATTTCTAATACAAAATTTTCTCAAAATTATGAGAAAAATTTCAATTAGGAAATTTTTCTAACCATTTTATTTCTATAGAAATTTTGTCAAAATTTTATTTCTATACAATTTTTTTTTCAAAATTTATTCTTATAGATATTTTTTCAAAATTTTGAATTCTATAAAAAAATTTTTCAAAATTTTATTGTTCGTAGAAAAATTTTTCAAAAATTTTATTCTATAGAAAACATATTTGCACAAACATTTATTTCATATAGAAAATTTTGAAAAACTTTAACTTCTAAAAGTTTTTTTTTTTCATAATTTTATTTCTTATTAAAAAAATTTTTTCGGAAAGTCATTTCTATAGAAAATTCTGTTCACAATTTTTTATATCTATTAGAAAATCTTTTGTAAAAATTTTATTTCTATACAAAAAAAATTGTATTCCTACAAAAAATTTTCAAAAATTTTTAATTTCTATAAAAAATTTTTGTCAAAATTTTAGTTTCTATAGAACGATTTTGTCAGAATTTTATTTTTCTATAAAAAATCTTCTGTCGAAAGTCCTCATTTCTATAGAAAATTCTGTCAAAATTTGTATATCTATAGGAAAATTTTGTTAAAAATTTTATTTCTACACAAAATTTTGCTCAAAATTATAGAAAAATTTTCTATAGGACATTTTGTCCAATAGTTTTATTTCTATAGAAAACTTTAGTCAACGTTTTTTTTGTTGGTTTTTTTGTTATAGAAAGATTTTGGTCAAAACTTTATTTCTATAGGAAAATTTTGTCAAAATTTTATTTTCTGATAAAAAGTTTTGTCCCAACATTTTATTTCTATACAAAATTTTGCTCAAAATTACCAAGCAACATTGTCTAATAGAAATTTTGTCAACATTTTATTTCTATCAGAAAAATTTTTCAAAGTTTTTTTTGTTTTTTCGCTATAGAAAAATTTTTGTCTCAAATCATTTATTTCTATACAAGGTTTTTTTTTATCAAAATCTCTACGGCCTATAGATAATTTTTTCAAAATTTTGTTTCTATAGAAAATTTTGTCAAACATATTTCTATAGAAAAATTTTCTCAAAAATTTGTTGTATAGGAAAATTTTGTCAAATTTTATTTCTTAGAAATTTTTTTCAAAATTTTACTCCTATAAACGATATTTGTTCAAAATTGTTATTTTCTATAGAAAATTTTGTTAATATTTTATTTCTATAGAAAAATTTTGCAAATTTTATTCTCTATTAGAAAAATTTCTGTCAAAAATTTGTATTCTATAGAAAATTTTGTCAAAATTCTTATTATCTATACAAAATTTTTGATCAAAATATATATAAAAATTTCTATTAGGAAATTGTCAACATTTTATTGTATATGAAAATTTTTGTCAATGTTTTTTTGTTTTTTTCTTTTTTCAAAATTCTACGCCTATACAGAGTATGTTTTTCAAAATTATTATTCTATTAGAAAATTTTTGGAAAATTTTAATTTTATGGAATTTGTTGTCACAATTTGATCTTCTACACCTAAAATTTTTAACATTTATGTCTATAGAAAAATTGTTGTCAAAGAATTTCTACTTTCTATAAAAATTTTCCAAAATTTACTTCTATTTAGAAAAATTTTGTCAAACACTGTATTTCTTACAGTAAATTTTCGTCAAAACTGATGATTCTCTATAAGAAATTTGTCAAAAATGCTTATTTCTTAAGAAACATTGGAGTAAAATTTTAACAAAACTTTCTATAAGAGACAGAATGTGTAGTGTTTGACGGACATACTACGCTTTCCTCTCCTCAACCATCTTCATTGTTTTTTTGTTCTCTTTTTTTTTGATATGCCTAATATACTTACCAACTTTAAGTTATAAATAATAACATTTTAGTTTTTTTTTCTCAATTACTTTATTTTCAATTATTTATATCTCACAAAAAAATCATTACTTTACTGAGCATTCTATTGTATTTTTACGTTACTTTAAGTTATCTTTTTTTATAATTAAACCATTTTTTTTATTGAACTTAACTGTTTTCTTTTGTTTTAATTATTTCTATAATAGTATATAATTTGTTTTTGTTTGTTACCTTCTCTTCAGTTGATATTATTTATAAGTAGTTGTATGTATATAATATTATTTATATTTATACCATAAACTTATTTAAAATTTACAATTTGATTTAAATTAAAATTAATATCTCTTTTTTATGTCTTTTTTGAAGTTTTGCAATTTTTTATTTAATTTTCTTTTACGCTTGTTTATTTAATTTAAAAATTTTACAATTTCACATTTAATACATATCCAAGATTTTTAGTTAAATTTTAAATTTTCCCTTATTATTTTTTTTTGTATTTTTTTTTGTATTTTTTTTTTATATTAATATCCTCAAAATCTAATTAAGAGTAATTGTTTTGTTTTCTTTTTGTAGTTACAATTTTTTTATTTATACTCTACAAGATGTATTTATGTAAGTTTACAAATGGAACTATGTTGTGTGAATTGTGTTTTAATAGTGTTGCTTTATTATTTGAATTTGTAAAAAAGAAAAATATAATTTTAAAATTATTAGTTTTTCTTAAATATTTAAATAGAAAAATAAAATGTTGAAATTTTAAGAAAATATATATTAAAAAATTTTTCGAGGAAATAATTTAAAATTATAACATTAATAAGAATAAGAAAATCATATTTTTAGTTTTTACCCAAATTTTTTAAATTTAATTTTTAATATGTTATTGTAAGATCTCTGTTAAGGGTTTTGAAATGTATATATTCAATTTGTAATTAAGGTAAACTAAAATATATTATAGAACATATTTTAGATTTTTTTTTAATAATGTTTAATATATATTTTAATAAAATTTCAAGTATTTTTTAGGAAATAATTATGAATTTAATATGTTAGAAGTTTTTTTTAGAAGAGAGATAAATAAAATTTCACAAACTTTTCTAGGCAGAACTAAATTTTTAGAAGAAAAATTTTGCTATTGAAATAAAAATGTTGATAAAATTTTTCTGATAGAAATAAAAATTTTTGACAAAATTTTTCTATAAAAAATACATTATTTGACAAAGTTTTCTATAGAAAAATAAAATTTTTGACAAAATTTTTCTAATAAGAAATAAAAATGTTTTAGCAAAATTTTTCGTATAAAAATAAAATTTTTGAACAAATTTTTCTAGGCATAATTAAAGTTTTAAAAATTGTTCTATATAAATAAAGATATTGAAAATTTTTCCTATAGAATTATAATTTTGACAAAATTATCCATAGAAATAAAAATTTTAGCAAATTTTCTATATAAATATAAGATTTGACAAAAATTTTTTTCTTAGCATTAATAAAGTATTGTCAACTTGTCTATAGATATACAATGTTTTGAAACTTTTCATTTTTATATAGAAATAAAATTTATTCAAAATGTTCTATAGAAATAAGATTTTGACAAAATTTTTTCTATTATAGAAATACAAGTTTTGACAGAAATTTTCTTATAAATAAATTTGACAAATTTTTCTATTAGAAGTAAAATTTTTGACGAAAATTTTCTATAGAAATAAAATCTTTGACAAAATTTTCCTTAAATTAGAAATGCAATTTAATAAATTAAAAATATGAGCAATTTTTGTAATGATAGAATAATTACAAATTTTGTCTACTAGAACATAACAAATTAATTGTCAAAATTTTCTAAGGAAATCATGACAAATTTTGTTGAAATAAAATATTATGCGAAACTGTTTCGAAAGCAAAGCTAAAATGAAGAAAAAAAAATTCATTGAAAATAATTTTAAATAAAAATTTGCTTAGAAATAAAATTCTATCTAGAATTTTCTCTAGATAAATTTTGACAAAATTTTGCTATAAGAAATAAAATTTTGACAAAATATTTTCTATAGAAATAAATGTACAAATTTTCTAAAAATGACAAAATTTTTCTAGATAAAAGTTTTGACAAAATTTGTTCTATAGAAATAAATATAAATTTATAGAAACTATCAATTTTGATACTATAGATGAAAATTTTGGACAAAATTTCTATAGAAAATAAAATTTTGGAACCAAATTTTTCTATACACAATTTTGAATTTATAGAATAATTTTGGGCAAATTCATAAACCATGAAATACTAAGGGTAGTTTGAAAAAAACTTGTTCCATAGAAATTACAAGATTGTACATAAAATTTTTCTATCAGAACAAAACTTAGAAAAAAACTTTGAAGAAAATATTTCTATAGAAATACAAATTTGACAAAAATTTTCTATAGATAAAAATTTTGACAAAATTTTTGTATAGAAATAAAATCTTGGACAAAATTTTTTCATAGATCATATAAATTTTGACAAAATTTTTCTATAGAAATAAAATTTTGACAAAATTTTCATAAAAAAAAATTGAACAAAATTTTCTGTAGAAATAAATTTTGAGAAAAAAAAATTCTTATATAAATATAATTTTGACAAAATTTTGTATTTAAAGAAATAATATATTGCAAAATGTATATTTTGTTTGTTAGTTTTTTTTTTTTATAAAATGTTCTCCAATTTTGGTAAAGATTATTTTGGCTCGAAGTGGCAATCGTGTTTTGCGATTGCCGAATATTCGGGAACATGGAGGGATAGAGATTTTTTGTTGTAACTCTGATTAGATTTAGCCTGAATTTCGCTAATCTCCAATTAATATATTAATATCTTAAGCAGTTGTGGATATAGAGTTGTCCATGGGTTGGAATGAATGCCGAATTCTGTTAAACAAACAACCAACAAGTTTTTCAGGCGGTGGGAATATTCCAACTTCAGTAAATGCTGGTGACATTTACTGAGTTTTTAAAACTTCTCTAAGTGGTTTCAGCTGCAATGTGGAAGCACCGTTCGGACTCGGCTAATAAAAGGAGATCCCTTGTCATTGAGCTTAACATAAAATCGGGCAGCACTCAGTGATAAGTGAGAAGTTCACCACTGTGATATCACAATGGACTGAATAGTCTAAGTGAGCCTGATACATCGGGCTGCCACCTATATACCAACTATGATCGAAATCCTATTTTTGTACATTCTTCGACAAGAAGACATATTACCAATATCATGAAAATCAAATATCGATCACAGACAGTGGTGCCAACTGTTTTGGGCTGAAAATCGTCAATTTTTAAAATATTTTTCGTCAAAATCGTCAATTTGTTCCAAAAAATTCGTCAAAAAATCGTCACCCATAAAATAGCTGAAAAAGGAACAAATTAAAAGTTTTATTAAAAAAAAACATTAATAATTCCGTTTAACCCTCTAATTAAGTCATCTAGTTTCCAGTTTTTTAAACGAAGATTAATTAAATTAAATTTTTAATTAATTAAAAGTAATATTTCTGATTGTGACTACATGTACTACATTGTTTAACAAAATTTTCTTGACAGAAAAATGTCCTATTCTCCAAGCGAATTTAAATCCTTATTACTGGCTTGTGTATAATTTTTATTATTTCTATTATCGGTAATGAATAAAGTGAATTTAACTAAACCAAGACAAAAGAATACCTTGCAATGTTTAAGTTTCAAAGGAATTCCGCATTTTAGGTTTATTTATATTGATTGCTTTGAAATTTCATTCTACATTGGAGACGGTTGGGAGCAAGCTACATATAAATTGAGATTAAAAAAGCTTGTTTACATTACACCTTATGAAATTCGTCAACTTATAACTACATCACTTTGAAAAATCATCAAATCGTCATAAAAAACGTTAAAAAGAAACACTTGTGTCGAGCATTTTAAAAAATGGTCAACTCATAACTACGTTGTTTAAAATCGTCGTCAAATCGTCAAAGGCAAAATTTACCATCAAAAATCGTCAAAATGACGAAAAATCGTCAGAGTTGGCACCGCTGATCACAGAGAGTATTGCAATCCTTTTCAATGCAAGTTCATTGGGTTGTATGATTTATGTCAATTCTATTAAAATAACGTATACGCCACCTAATTCCTTAATTACCATATAACACTTATACAATCATATTGTTCGAAATTCTTCAATTATAAAACTTGCCAAAATTACGCTTCAATTAATTCGCAATAAATTAACATCGCATTAACCCATAATACCATAATTCTTATGTTATGCGTAAATTATATAAAAATCTCATTTATGCTTATTCATATTCATTTCATAGTCGATCTGTGTCCTGCATATAATTTATGTCAACAATATTAGTTTATCTATTTGCATAGCCATTATTTAATTAACTGTGGTTATTATTCTATGCAAATAAAATGATATCAATAATGGTGTATGGCGGATGATTGCATAGCGAATGATTGCAAATAGAACAAAACAAAAGAAATTTTCAATTGAATATTTGCCTAACCACACAGAGTTATTCAATACATATTTGCACATTCAAATAGGCTCAAACAATATTTTTTTGTATCATATGAAATTATATTAATATTTTTCTATTTGCGATGGTATTTGGAATTTTTCGGCAATAACTATGGAATTAAAATTGAAATTTAAAGAAATGTAAAAAATGCGGAGAGGCAAAAAAATCCAAAATAAGGATTTTTTTTCAGATTGTTTATGAAGTAGATAGTGGAAAAAATCAGTTTAAAAATTAATTATTTAATTATTTTAAATTTAATGAATCAATTAAATTTGTAATAGGAACATTTTATTTATTTCGATGAGTGATATATATCAGTTTTATGATTGACAAAATTTGAATTAAAAATTAATTGGATCAAATAATTTTCTAGATTGAAACCAAAAAAAAAATATTATTTTTCGGTGTCATATTACACACATATATCTTATTGTTTTATTTTAGTAGTGCTATTAATATTATTAAATGTTTTTATTCAGTTTACTTTAATATATTACAATTTTATTTATAATTACTTTTTATTATTAAGTTTTAAGATATTATAATTTTTTATTTATTTCCTTTCTTATATCAGTTTCCCATTTGTTTTTTTTTTTTTTCTCCAAACAAATTTTCTAATATAAATTCCGATATTCTTTTATTTTCTCTCTTTACAGTCTAAAGCACCACTTAACGAGCAAGGCACTGAGTGTGTTTAACATGAGCACCAATGAAGTTTAGCATACCAAATAGCAAAAAGATTCATGAAAAATTCATCAAACGTTTCTTTCTTTATCAAGCAAATTTATTTCCTTGAAATTTTAGACAAAAAGACTTAATAGAACATACCCCATCAATGAAAACAAAAACAAACATATACAGAATGAAAAAAAACACAAACACATTAAAGGAATAAAATAAAATAGTATGAAATACATAGAAATACAAATTTAAATTAGATTTTTTTTGGATATGGAAAATAGGAACAAATGCACACAGAAAAAATGGCTTGTAGGAAAATTAATAAGCATTTATGCCCTGTTCCTGTATATCGAACGAAAACCCAGTTCGAAAGAAAGGCAGTCACTCGATTTCTAATGAATTTGAGTTTTTCTATTTTTGAAAGTTCGATTCGTTTGTATGAGAATACATTGATTACTAAAAATGAGTATTTTTAAATTTTTGGCCTGAGAATTCATTCAAATGTTAACAATGCTTTTACTTTTTTCTTGACACTTATTGTATATGTTCGTTTATTACTCGACAACAAAATATGAAGTGACTTGCCTTCGAAATAAAAGAACAAAAATCAATTTTCTTTCGTTTGAAATACGAAAGCTTTCTTTCGATATAACAGGAACAGGCCATTAAAATCGAATTTTGAAATAAAAATTAATTTAAAAAATTGTTTTAAAAATCAGCTAAGGTGCAATTTGATAATTCAAAAAAAATGGCTTGTAATAAAATTAATAAACATTTAAAATCGAATTTTGAAATAAAACTTATTTAAAAAAAATATTTTTATATAAAATCAACCAAGCTGAAATTTGATAAATTCGACTTAATTATTCAATAATTTAAATGTATATTAATCTTTTATTTAAGGATTAATGATTTAAAACAAAATCTAGTATATTTCTTATGAAAATTAAAATTTTCTTTCACTTATCAAACAATATTTGCCATGTCATTTATTTAAAATTATAATTTATAATTCAATATATATCATCTTTTACATAAGGGTAAATATTTTTTTTTTAATTCCTTAAGACTCCAATTAAGATCGAATTTTAAAAATAAAAATTAATTTACAAAAAAAAATCATTTATAAAAATAATTCCAGTAATGATAAAAAAATAATTTCAATTTGATAAATTCGACAAAATTATCCAATAAATTTTTCTTTTTTCTTTTCATTAAAAATAAATAAAAATTTCTTAAAAACTCTTCAAGTTAAAATCCAGTATATTTTCTTATGAAAATTAAAATTTTCTTTCAACGATCAAAAATATTTTGCCATGTCATTTCTGTGTGTATACAAATATCTCTATGCTCTATATAGTTAATAATAGTCTCTTCCACCCACATATAATTGAAATAAAAAACTAAATCCACACATCAGCATTGATAGAAAGAATATATTTTTTATTTTAGGAAAATTAATTGAAACAATAAAAAGCCATAAGAATAAAGAAAATAGGAGCCAGACCAATATGCAAAAGTCCAAATCACAAATAACAACCATCTACTAATAACACACTCAGACTCACATTGTACCCAAGCTCAAGGCATTGAATTCCACATATGGGCCAATAAAACATGCAAAACACACTCACAGCACCCATATACTTATTCACAACTAAAATGAGTGACGAAAACCCCAAGCTATTCTCACAGGCCCCCAATAGCATTCATTTCCGGTTTCGTAAGGCTTAGAGAAGTTTTCGCTGAAGATGATAGCAGAACATCGAAGCTATTTCTCTAATAGAGCAATCTCACCAAACACACAACATACAACCAACACGCAAAGCAACAATCTACTCAACTCATTCAAATTCTCTAAAAGAATAAGAACCAACAACACCACCACTATCAGTACTACTACTAATACTAACGCCCAGAAACATAACAAAGGAATACACAACGGATCTGTAAGGAAAATCACTCAGAGAGTAAATGGTCATTTCTAATAAAACGGGATATGGGAAATGGATATGATACACAAACACCAATAAACACATATACATTTATATATATATATACAAATTTAGAAGAAATTTTACAAAGAAACAATGGAAGTCCTGCCAATTTTTCTTTAAGAAAAAAAATATTTTTCAATTTAAATTTAAAATTATGTTTTGTTTTCTTTTACAAAAAAAAAATTTTTATAAAATCTGTGTTATAATTTTTTTTTATTTCATAAACCAACACAACTCAAATTTAATAATTGAAATGAATTGTAATAAATGAATTTAAGAGAAAAAATATCTCAATCGTTTTTAATATAAAAAAACTTGTAGCGTTCAATAATAGTAAAATGGAATTGTGTTTTTGTAAAAAATTGCATTATAATATTTTTAATAAACTGTCCAGATACATTCTTCCTATTTTCTTTTTTTTATATGTTTTATATTTTTTTTCATAACATGGATATTCCTGTGTAAAACACAATATTTTAATGTTACAAGCATATTTTTTTATTGCTACAATTTTTCAAAATTAATTTAATTTAAATAAAATATTAATATATATCA
>PGFW01000441.1:0-13354 GCA_003123925.1 Haematobia irritans
TGTTGCAAAATAGGTGCCCGCGCGAGCTCACATTTGACCAAAAACAGACAAATAACGCGTGTTTGATGGAATCTGAGCGCTGTGTTTGGCAGCTGTTAACTCGTAATATACGAGTTTTTCCGTTGATATGTGACAATGGATGAAACATGCTCCATCACTACACTCCTGAGTCAATAAGACAGTTCGGCTGAGTGGGACAGCGACCGGTGAACCGTATCCGAAGGTGGAAAGATTCAAAAGTCCGCCGGGCAAAGTTAATGGCCTGCTGGTTTTTTAGGGATGCGCATGAAATTAATTTTTATCGATTTATCTTTGAGAAGGGAAACCCATCAACAGTGACTTTGGAGAGTTTGAAAGGTCGAAAATCGCGGCAAAATGGTCCCATATGAAAGCGAAAAAACAAATATATACTGGCCGTAAGTTCGGCAGGCCGAAGGCTTATGTCACCCTCCATCATGGGATTGCGTAGAAACTTCTTCTAAACACTGCCATCCACAATCGAATATACTTAAGTTTTGCGGTAACGGCCTTGCGATGGGCAAGTATCTTAATAACCTCCTAACCACCATTCTTCTAAATTGTATGCTTATAGTCCATACGTGGTATACTTATTTAAATCAAAAAAGATCGATCCAATACATTATATAATCAGTATTGACAAAGTAGACATAAAATTTTGGGACAACATTTTTTCTAGCAGAAATAAAATGTTAAGAAAATTTTCTATAGAAATAAAATTTTCTATAGAAATAAAAATTTTTGAC
This sequence comes from Haematobia irritans, assembly GCA_003123925.1. Classification (NCBI taxonomy): domain Eukaryota; kingdom Metazoa; phylum Arthropoda; class Insecta; order Diptera; family Muscidae; genus Haematobia; species Haematobia irritans. Next base: position 765 of record PGFW01000441.1, read on the forward strand.
AAAATTTTCTATAAAATCTTGATACGTAGATTATTTTTTGGCTCTTAGTGGCAACCATGAATTATGAACCTGATATGTGACAATTTTTGTGGATGGACCAACTGGTTGTATATGTTGTTACGACTCATAATTACTAACACCACGTTCCTAATTTTGAACCGCGATCGGGATTGAATTTTGCTCCTCCAAAAGGCTCGGAGGTCAAAATCTATATTGGGCTATATATATTTATGGGACCGATATGGACCAGTTCTAGGCACGGTTGGTTAAAGATCATTATACTAACACCATGTTCAAAAATTACAACGGATGGATGAAAATTTTGCCTTCTCTTGGAGACTTCGGCAAGCCAAATCTGGGGATCGGTTTATATGGGCTCTATATATAATTAATGCGACCGATTTGGAATTAATTTTTTTGCACAGCTTGTTAGAGAACCATATACCAATTTACCATGTACCAATATTTCAGGCCGGGATCGGATGCAATTTGCCTTCTCTTGAGCACGCAGAGAAGAACAATGATTGTCACAATCATATTCGAAGAGCAAAATAATATGATTAGCGAGCGCTATTTTTGCGGCGACTACTGTAACATTTTCACCACAACCATGTTGCTCAGTAACATTGGTTCTAACAGAAAAATGTAATTGTCTTTCATCTAAAAATGTTCATTATATTTGCATAAAAAGAATTTGTCTTGAATGAAAAGACAATGGTCACGATTAAATGTTTATGGTATTCATTAAAATGTTTTTTCTCTTAGGGTAAAAGAACATGGTCACCAAAACCTAAAATGTTTTGACTCTTTATGAATAAAAACTTTTTTCATCGTCGAAAAAGGACGCCACTTGAGAAAAGGAAAACACAAAATTAAACGTTTAATTTCCTGTTTGTTTTATTTAATTTATAAACTAATTCATTGTTTATTTGTATTTATAATGTCGTGCAAGCAACCATCACTCATATTTTACAACACTCTATTTTGCGTTCAATTTCAACAATAAGTAATCATTTCCAATATTTTACTTCGCTGCCCACCAAATTTAAAAATGCAGGGCATCATGTAACTGCAAATAAAAAATAAAATTATACCATATGGGCAAAATCGCAGAACAAAAACAGCGGTACATTTTTTCAATTACATCTTTCCTTTTTGTGTTCACATAAACCACGTGCCATTCTGAATAAATAAATTAACACAAAACACAGTAATCCGGTATTCTCCGTCCATTTCAAAGAAACAATAAACACACGACTTGACGCGCAAAATGAAAATCGTGTGTACCTGCCTCAATGTTTTTATAAATTCTTTTCGGCTGCCAAACAAAGTTAAAAAATTTAAAATTGGTCAACGAAAAAAATGTAAATGGTCTTTATGCCATGTAATGGTTCTAGACATGTCTATAGTTAACCTATAAAAATACTTTTTTCCTGTAAAAAATTATAAAAAAATTGAATGGTCAGCGTAACATGATTTTCCCCACCATTTAATGCCGTCTCAAATTAAATCATTTAAATGCATAGAACATGTTTGCGGTATTTGATGAACCATCAAATGCTTATTGCCAACCATACATTTTTCTCGCTCGAAAACTATTTTTACAAAAGACAAAATACGAATGCGTTTTTCGCGGCAATTACATGCTCTAGATAAGCCATAAAAATGGGATGCGGCAACCATGGTCAAACATGGTTTTTCTGTGCGTGAGGGCTTCCCGCAAGCCAAATCTGGAGATCGGTTTATATGTGGGTCTATATATAATATGTACCGATGTGGACAATTTTTTGCACGGTTGGGTTTAGAGACCATTATATCAACATCATGTTACCAAATTTTAAGCCGGATCGGATGAATTTTGCTTCTCTTTGAGGCTCCGCAAGCCAAATCTGGGATCGGTTTATATGGGGGCTATATATAATTTAGGACGATGTGGACCAATTTTTGGCATGATTGTTGGAGCCATCTACCCAACACCATGTAACCAAAAAATTTCCAGCGCGATCGGATGGAAATGATGCTTCTCTTAGAGGCTCCACAAGCCCAAATCTGGGGATCGGTTTATATGGGGGGCTATATATAATTATGGACCGATGTAGACCAATTTTTGCATGGTGTTTAGAGACCAATATACCAACGCCATGTACAAATTTCAAGCCGATATCGGCATTGGAAATATACTTTCTCTTAGAGGCTCCACAAAGCCAAATCTGGGGATCTGGTTTATATGGAGGCTATATATAATTAAGGACCGATGTGACCATTTTTGCCATGATTGTTGGAGACCATCTACCAACACCAGCTGTACCAAATTTCAGCCGGATCGGATGGACAATATGCCTTCTCTTAGAGGCTCCACTAAGCCAAGCTGAAATCTGGGGATTCGGTTTATATGGGGCTATCATATAATAGTATGAGACGATGTAGGAGCCAATTTTTGCATGATTGTTAGAGACCATCTACCAACACCATGTACCAAATTTTCCCGTATCGGATGAAATATTACTTCTCTTAGAGCTCCACAAGCCAAATCTGGGGATCGGTTTATTATGGAGGCTATATATAATTTAAGCCGACCGATGTGGACCAATTTTTTGCATGATTGTTGGAGACCATCTACCAACACCATGTACAAATTTCAAAGCCGGATCGGATGAAATTATGCTTCTTCTTAGAGGCGCTCACAAGCCATATCTGGGGATCGGTTTATATGGGGGCTATATATAATTATGGACGATGTAGACCAATTTTTTGCATTGGTTTGCTTAGAGACCATATACCAACCCATATTACCAAATTTCGCCGGATCGGATTGCAAATATGCTTCTGTTAGAGGCTCCACAAGCCAAATCTGAGGGTCCCTTTATTATGGGGGCTATACGTAAAAGTTGCGACCGATATGGCCCATTTTCAATACCAATCCGACCTACATCGATAAGAAACTACTTGTGCCAAGTATTCGAAGGTCGACAGCTTGTTTCGTTTTCGGAAGTTAGCGTGATGTTCAACAACGGACGACGGACGACATGCTTAGATCGACTCAGAATTTCACCACGAACCAGATATATATACTTTATGGGCGTTCTTAGAGCAATATTTCGATGTGTTACAAACGGATGACAGTTAATATACCCCATCCTTATGATGGAGGTATAAAAGTGTTATGTTCCACCAAAGACAACGCACCGCCTACCACAAATTCATTGAGGAACGATGGCAAAAATGCATGAATTGGGCCTCGAATTTGCTTTCCCACCCACCGTTATTCCCAGATCTGGCCCCCCAGCGACTTTTTTCTTGTTCTCAGGAACCTCAAAAAGGATGCTCGCAGCGTAAAAAATTTGGACTGCAATGAGATGTGCATTCGCGAAAACTGAGGCACTATTTTGAGGGAAAACCGAAAGGAGTACTTCCAAAATTGGTATCAAAAAATTGGAATGGGTCGTTATAATCGTTGTGTATCGCTCTTGAAGGGAAACTATGTTGAATAATAAAAACGAAATTTTGACAAAAAACTTGTTTTTTCTTTGTTAGGACGCGGGACTTATCGAGCCAAACTGTTATGTTTGCCAAACATTGTTGGGTATAAATCAGTCGTGAGGCCAAAATTTTCATGTCCTTAAAATACCAATGCAAATTTTTGCTTAGGTATACAAGACGCATTTCTCTAATACAAAGTTTTTTTTTTCTTTCTTGTCCAAAAGTCGATAAACTTTTCGTATTTGTCCTTATAATTAAGTGATTTGACTTAAAAATGGATATCATAACATGAAAAAAAATTTTTTGGTGAAGATCAACTTGTCTTAATAATTCATAAAAATTCTTTATTTAATGAAATTGTCTTTAAATTTTTGTCTTTTGCATCTTGACTACAAAGCAAAAAATCGTTCAAAAGTAGGACATGACTTTCCAACACTTTATTTTAAAGACGCGTTTTTTTACTTGAAAGATAGCATAATTTCTACTTGAAGTCAGTCTGAGTTTAGAAAATAAATTATCGTTAACTCGTTTGAAAGAACTTTGATATCATATGAAGAAAAAAAGCTGAAAAAAAGAAAAATTAAAATTTGCTTCCTAGAAGCAAGTACACAAAACCCAAATTTAAACGAGAATTGTGGCTTAAAAGTATCCTTACTAGTATTCTCCGCTTCTTTGGCTCGGAATAAATACCAAGATTGTTAAAGTAAAGACAAAATCTTTGGAACGGGGCATGCTTTTTCTTTTTGAGTGTTCCGACGTTTCCTTATAAAACCACCACTGCTAAGTCGAAAATGTGTAAAAATGACTCAAATTTTCCTATATTTATTATACTTATCTATCATCTGATAAATCACTTTAGCGAAGATGTGAAAAAAGTGCTTTAGATTTAAATATTTCGAATATTTTTTTACTAACATTTTATAGAGCTAGTAGAAGTCTACCAAATTTTGTCCAGATCGGGCCCGCTTTAAATATACTCGTATGTATATGGGAACATAATTGTTTATATATGTACCAGTTGGTTAGAAGGATTTGAGATGGTGTCGAAAATGTAGATCTACAAAGTGGCGCGGGCCGTCTGCCCCGCCGACTTTAGACTTTTCTTACTTTTTATTGAAGTGTTGCAGTATTAAAAAATATTTATGAATCTTTAAATCTAGGCTCCATAAAACTTACATTAGGGTACATATCTAATCGAATTGTAGTTTTTTTTGTGATATATTTACAAAGCTATTAACGTAAAAATAAATGTCCGTTGAATAAAATCCAATATTTATTAGTTATAGTATATGATTTTTTTTCAGCCTATACAAGTATCGCTTCTATATAGTCGTCCCGAGAATATTTTTGGGAACTTTTGTTGAAGTTGAGATTTCGCCTATTGAAATCTAGATAACTTTGTTAGAGAATATAAAAATCGAAATTGTCATTGGTATAGAATGATGATCGTAATCTTTGTCGATTTTGGAATTGCTAAAGAGAAAAATTCTTCCTTTCTATTCATTTGGGGGGATGATTATATCTCCTTTGCATAGAATAAATCCTTCATGTCTTGCAATGGGATTGTTTACAACCCTTACCGCTGACAAACCCTCCTGTTGTATATGCTGATATTAGTATCAGTTGTGTGTGTGTGTTTGTGAGTTCGCATTCTGGGTTATTCAATACACTAATACCAGAGTAATAACGCCTTCAGAGCCGTAGTAAATTGTGTAGTAAAAACTTTTTACGGCTTACCTAAAACATCCCAAGTAAAATTGACGATTAAAAATAAAAATAAGAAATGCTCGTACATAATAAATGCGAATGTGAATACAAACGAAACGAAAGAAAACCCATCTAAACAGTTTATGTTGTGGCGTAAAAATGAAATCAAAATACTTAAAAAACTGCAACAATAAATTTTGTTGCTACTGCCTGCCGTTTTGCTAGTGTCCCGGTGCCAGCATGCGTGCGTATGTGTGTGTGTATGAGTTGGTTGCAGGAGTTCCTCGGACAGCAAGGATATATCAGAAGCTAAGAGTAAAACAGGCCATCTAACAATACACTTTACAACTATGTGAATACTAAACACTGCAGTACATTTAAATAAGATCACAGTTGGCATTTCGAATTATGGCAAATACATTCAAATGGAAAACAAGCAAAACAATAATAAAAATTTCTCAGAACACAAACAACGCCTTTCTAATTTATTTGTTTTATTTGGGTATCCTCCTTTTTTAAAACTAAACTTTTTATTGTCCTCCACATGGATTTTTGGTCTAAACAACCCTTAATTTTGTTGTTAATGAAATTGGCTTTCGCTTTTTTTTTATTTCTTTGCCATAATTATTTCTGATGTGTCTATACTTCTTCCAATCATCCTCATTATTGCTCCAAATCGCTATATTATATAACTGTATCTTTTTGTGTTTCATTGCTTTAAGATTGTTGTTGTACCATGGGTTTGCGGGGGTATTTGTTATATGCACCTTTTTACAGATCATCATTGAACTCAATGCATTATTTATTTTACTCACAAAATTTTCTGTGATTTCATTTACTGATGAACCAAAATCTACTACATCATTTAATATGTTTCGAAAGAGAACGTTGTTGAAATGCAAAGATCTTACTTCCTTTGTACTAGATGTTTCTATCTTTTCTTCTAATAAGAATTTCGTGCCTCGTCGTCGCTAATTTCATTAATAACATTTGTAGACGTTTGAATCCTTTCAAAATTACTGTAACAATAGTCTTTATCAAGGAGATGAATTTTGTGTTATTCTCGTAGCTGTATTTACAATTTGCTTAAAATAGTTATCTTTATTATTCTTCTGGCCTGCTTCTTTTTACAGCTATTCTCAAGCTCAGTTAACATTGAAATCTGCCCATTATTAGCATTTGTCTTGGCCTGAAAGTTTTGTCTATTTCATTTTTCTTCAAAAAAGTTTGTGAATATCTCCTGGAAGGAGTAAAAGAGGAGGCGATCGGTTATAATCCAGCCTAATAAAAATACTTCATCTGCCACTGCGTATTTCAATCTTTAACCACATCGATTTACCAATAGATGCTACAATCTTACAATCTTCGCTTGCGCAGTTACTTTCTTACTATAGAAACCAAAACTCCTCCAGTGTGCCGGGAATTGCTATCGCAATTCTCTATAATTTGAATAATTTTGTATTTTAAATCTCACCATCATTCAATATTTTTTGTCAAATGTGTTTCATTTAAACAAATTGAAAATCAAAATTGTTTGTCATTGCATATCTTCTTTCCAGCTTCTCAAATTTGAAATTAAGCCTGCGATGTTCATATATAATCCCTTTATATACTTTGGTTGCTAGTATGCAACACGTTCATTTTCGTATTTCGTTCGCCTTTGTAGTACGCGACACTCATTACTTCTACAGTCATGGTTTACATCAACATCTCTTAAATTTAATCTTTCCTTTGTCTTTTGGCAATTTATACATTTGGTGTATTCATTTCTACACTCTCGAAAAGTGTGACCAGCCCCGCTACATTTGGCACAAATCTGTTCCACGCTTTTACAATTTGCTGACGTGTGGTTAAAACCCAGCATTTGGAAACATCGCCAATACATGTACAGCTTTCATATACTGGGACCTGTCCCACTCAACGTTAATTTTCTTCTTATTTTCTTTATTTATATTTCATATCCTTCCCATCTGTTTTCAATGAATGTGCATTGTAAACATTTGAATTTTTATATTGACTTGTAGACTTTATACATTCCAATTTATTTGCAAGAAATGTCATTTTGTTTTCGATTGCTGCAACGATAGATATTTTATCCAATTCTTCATGCATACCAGTAACTAAAATATTTGGTTGTCTCATACTTGGAGTTTGTACCTCGTAATCATTTCCCATTTTTCCCTTGATCTCATCGGTTAAAACCTTTCTCGCATCCTCGTTCTCGCATCTTATGGCAACCTTTCCATCATTTCTCTTCACAAACCCTTTACTTGTAGTTAAGAGAAAGAAGGTTTAATTCTCTCTTTACGTCTTTTCTCTGTTGCTTCCACTTTTGTATTATTTCTTCGGTTCAAGATAACGGGTTACACTGTTGGGGTTTTTAATTTTGGTGTCTCATACTTTGGGTTTGTACCTCGTTAATCATTTCCCAATTTTTCCTTGATCTCATCGGTTAAAACCTTACCCATCCTCGTTCTCGCATCTTATGGCAACCTTTCCATCATTTCTCTTCACAAACCCCTTTACTTGTAAGTTAAGAGAAGAAGGTTTAATTCTCTCTTTCACGTCTTTCTCTGTTTGCTCACTGTTTTGATTATTCTTCGGCTTCAAGATAACGGGTACACTGTTGGGGTTTTTTAATTTTTCTCGCATTACGTTTTGCACTGTTGCCTTTCATATATATGCAACTCTTCATTTCATTTACTATACATTGTTTTTGCTTCTCACTTGTTGTTTCATCATTTTACCAGTTGCGTTTATTTCATTTTGAAAGTTTAAGTTCGCCTTTCAATCACAAGTGATAATAAAATGTTTATTAGTTTTCGATTTGTTGGACTTGCAAAAATTAATTGCATTGAATTCACAAATAAATTATAATATTCCTGTGCTTAAAAAATGGAATCGCACTCATACTTCGAACATCCAATGCATTTCATATGAAAGGGTTTGCCACAAATCCACTAGCATCTCAGTTCTAGTATCGCGCAACTATATTGAACATTCTGCGCACAGTTTAGCGTCCATGATTCCTCATTTATCGCGATGGTTATCAATTAAAAGAAATCGCGAAAAAAGTGTTGTTAAAAAATATTTAATTAAAAGTTTATTTTTTTAAATGTAACAAAATCCAATTATGTGAGATCGCTTTTAAACACGTCCGTCCTGTTTGACTCTCTCTTCTAAATTGTGATAACGAAATAAGTGTAGTTTGTCAGTTGAAACGACCAAATATCCACGTATACCGCTTTATGCGTGTATTTCCACAATTGGAAGTTATTTTTTACAAATATTGAATTCTGATGTATATACTTCCCAATATAGACCCTCTTTCAAAATTAAAAATATTCATAACTAAAATTTCAGTCGCATGCACTAAAAGCGATTTTCAAAACATAAAAGTTTCAATTAATATTATGGCTCTATACGCCTTTATGATCAAGAAACAATCTCCATTCGATGAAACTACAAAACAAAGGTGACCTATACAAAAAAAAAATTCTGACTTAGCAATAACCAGTTCAAAGTACAAGATCAAATTGTAGTCCATAGTAATTCCTAAACTGATAAAGGCGATAACCTTTTCATGAAGTCGATACTTCCTCAAGTTAGGTGATTCGTATTATGGCCTAATTATATCTTACCCCTCCGTCTAAAATGCACTGCTAGGACGCTACTGGTTTTTACTATCGTGGCCTTTATCTAATACAACGATCACAAAGTGAATCCTCGTATCATATGCATTGTGAAGAGAATGATTCGATGCTTCGCTATGGCTTTTTCTTCCCTGGATGTGCCATAAAAGCTTGAGTTACAGCGGAGAACTATATTGGCGGTACTGAGCATTTTTTAATATTCATGGGCGTTTTAACTCTACTTGCTCACTTTCGTTCCGATTTCGTTCACATGGAATCGTAAAAGTTTAGAAACTTATGTAATGGCAAGCAGTACTCGGTATCTGAAATCCACAAAAACAAGGCCTTTCTTCCTTCCTTGCTTGTTTTCCTACACAAGAGTCATAACTTTAGAGCAGGCTTTATAATTCTGCCATGTTACATTCATCTGCAATGGTCATAATCAGCACTTTTTAATTGGCGCTTACATGGAGCAGCCGCCATACGCCGCCAGCGGCTACCTACCACCACCGTGTTACGTCTTCGTCATATCCATCACCCTCATCACCCTATGAAGGTGGAAGAGTGCTCCTCGAATATTTGAACTTTCCTTAAAGCCATTACTTTGTGTATTTTCTATTCTTATGCTCTCCATAATGTTTATTTTTATATTTGACATATTTTTATTTGCGTTATTTCCATGACTCCCAGTCAGGAGGCACGGAGCAACAGCAGCGCATCGGCCCAAGTGAAAGCAAATGTGCATTGCTTCCATCTACCCCCTTCCGCAACACGGATGTTCGGTGATGATTGGATTAATCTCGAGGCCTCATAAACTTAAAAAAAAAAAACAATAATATAAAAACGATATTGCTTTCTTACGCAAAAATATTTCGAAATTCGAATTAATAGGAAAATGCCAAACTTTCCATTCTGTCCAAAATTAATGGCTAATCAAGTTCATCATCTTTGGCTGGGTATCCATCCATTCATACTTCATCCATGCGTCCATCATCATGGCCCAGTCAGAGACATAAATAAATAATTCATTTTGAGGGCCTGTAAATATATGTTCATTATTGCATACACTGCCAACCACTTACAAATGGCTGATGGTTGGGGTTAAGATAACAATAATGGAAATTACTCGGATATAATAATGAAACGACACGGAAAACGAGAATCAATATATCTCAGTTTTAACACATTTTTTTACTATAATATTAATTGTTTTTTGGTAATAGTTATTCTAATATTCTCAATAAGTACACAATATTACAAATTAAGTAATCATTAATAAGACATAAAAATAAAATATATGTGTGGTTGGAATTGAAAACGTCGCGCGAATTTTCCAATTTCTGTTTCTCGCATGCTAAAAAAAAAAACTAAAAAAATATTTTGTTTTGCGTGCATCAATATATATAGTCTTTCATTTCTTTGCAGTTTCATTATATTGGAGTATAATTAATTTAAATAAGATATCATTTTATTCTCTTAATGCCAAATGAGACTCTTGGCTGATTGGTAAGAAGTTGAAATTGTTATGAACTATAATGAAGAAATAATGCATTTAATTCATTATTTTCTTATATTGTTTTTACGAAATAAGTCCCCCAAATATTGAGAATATTTCACTTTTTCATTTCATGGGGAGTTATTTTCGATGGGGGCTTTATTTCATGGGTCCGCAGAGAAAATTAGCAAACTGTTTTTTTTTGCGGAAAAATGAACTAATTTGTTACTCGCCAAGCTTAATATGATGTTAAAGAACTAACTATTATTTACATCACACTTTTTTGAATTTTGAATTGTTACGAAAAACTTCTTTTACAGGAGTTTGCATTTAAACTGTTTGAGGTCATCTGAAATGCTATACCTACGAACATAGGTTAATAAATTATTTCGACATATTTTGGATAGGTTAGGTTAGGTGGCAACCCGATGATATACAGGCTCACTTGGCTATTCAGGCCATTGCTGATAACACATTGTGTGAACTTCTCTTCCTTATCACTGGAGTGCTGCCCGATTCCATGTTAAGCTCAATGACAAGGGACCTCCTTTTTATAGCCGAATCCGAACGGCGGTCCACATTGCAGTGAAACCACTTAGAGAAGCTTTGAAACCCTCAGAAATGTCACCAGCATTACTGAGGTGGGATAATCCACCGCTGAAAAACTTTTTGGTGTTCGGTCGAAGCAGGAATCATACTCACGACCTTGTGTATACAAGGCGGGCGTGCTAACCATTGCACCACGGTGTCTCCCATATTTAGGTGGCAGCTCGTTAGGCTCACTTAGACTATTCAGTCCATTTTTGTATCACAGGTGGTGAACTTCGCTCTGATGATTGAATGCTGCCCGATTCTATCCCCACTGTTCTGGTTTACGAATTCGCAAAACGCCAAATGTGGGATTGTCAATAACATCTGAACAATTCCATCTTCATCCAAAAAATTTCTTATCCATAATTTCCATATGCATAATTTGAAATTTATACACACTGTTCTGTGTATAAATTTCATATTATTTATATATCTTTGTGGTTCGGAAAATAGAGGTTGAGGAAAATTTTGCGTTTTGCGAATTCGTAGACCGGAACATGGGGATATATTTATCTCGATGACAAGGGACCTTCTTTTGTTTAGTCGAGTCCATAAGGCATTTCATATTACGGTGAAACCACGTAGAGGAGCTTTGGGTCACTAAGAAATGTCACCAGGATTACCAGAAGAAGATAATCCACCCATGAAAAAGTTTTTTGGTGTTCGGTCGAAACTGGAATGGAACCCATGGCCCTTAGTATGTGTGGCGGGCATATTAAGGGTTGCACAACCTACTTGGAATGAAAAAAAAATTCTTTGAGCTGAGCAAAATTGCTTAAAAAATAAAAATAATATGTACTTGAATCTAGTTGTTGTTTTTTGTAATACCTGCACTAAAAAAAAATATAGTTGGATCCAATGATTTTGACTTTCCTGCAAAGATATTGGTATTGATATTGGGAGTCTCTAAATCCCAGGTATATTTTGTAAGTCTACAACTACAAATTAAACTTAATTAAGAATAAATTCTTTATATCTGAGAGAAGTGAAAAACAATGACTACAATGGTTTTGAAAGCATAATACGTACACTGAAAAAAATATTGACCTAATATGGAAGATTATGCAACTTAAATTTTAGGACTCCAAATTTACGCAATGCTAAGGACAAAATTCTTTAAAACAATGACATTTTAACTAGAATAAAGTTTATAATCCTTGCTTCAAAAATTTTTTCATTAAATTTAGGAACAAAATCTTGAAATTTTGCGTCTCTCTGCTGAAGTTGTAGATCTTTGAAATAAGACAAAGTTTCCTTAAAATAAAGAAAAACATTTTTAAGTTAACGAAATCGTCTTTAACTCAACTGACATATTGAATTTTTAAATTTAAGATAAAAACGCTTCAAATATAGGCTAAGACTTATTTTAAGGATTTGCATCTTTGGTTTAAAGTTTTTTTAGCATTAAGACAACTGTTTTTACTTTGGCATAATTTGGATTTTGTAATTGGAATTTGTTTGTACATAAATATCTTTATTAATATATCGCAAAAGGAAATAAAAACTCGATGAATGAGATCTGTATCCAATTTTAATTTTATTGATCCTAGATTTAAAGCCAGGAAGGTCCGTAAAAAATGTCTTTATTTTAAAGAAGTCGCATCATTGGCTCGGAATCAACACCAAAATCCTTAAGAGAAAGTCAAAATATTTGGATCCAAGTAAACTTTTTTTGAGTGTATGTA
>PGFW01000443.1:21041-31800 GCA_003123925.1 Haematobia irritans
CGAGCCTAGCAGTAAACCACTGAGATCTTCCGATTTACGGTTCCAACCATTGAGACCGTAGGAACTTACATTTTATCCACTGAGAATCTTTGGATCATACAGTACCACCAGAGTCAGTCGGGCCTTAAACTATGCACACAAGCTAAGATCTTCCGATCTTACAGTTCCAACCACAGAGATCTGCGGATCTACAGTTTCTAACCACTGAGACCTTGGGCACTATAGTTTAATTACTGACATATAATTCGATCTACAGTACCACAACTGATTATTTTCGGATTCCCCATTTCCACCCACTGCGACCGTCGAGCCTACAGTAAACCACTGATATCTTCCGATTAACAGTTCCACTATTGACATGGTCAGGCCTACAGTTTACTACAGAGATCTTCGGATCTACAGTTCCACCATTGAAGCCGTCGGATCTACTATTTTAATCAATGAGATTTTCGGATAAATAGGTTCACCACTAAGACTTCGCAGGCCCAATAAATTTAACGAACTGAGTCCTTCGGCCTAAAAGTTGGCACAGCCTCTAAGATCCTTGGATCTACTGTTCCACCACTGAGCCATCGAGCCTACAGTAAAACCGCTGAGATTTTCCGATTTACAGTTGGACCTACATTTTAACCACTTGAGATCTTCGGATCTACAGTGCCACCCATTTATCCACTGAGATCTTTGGTCTACAAGTACCACCACGGGACTCGCGTCGGGCCTAAATCTGCACCACTAAGAGTTCTTCGGGTCTACAGTTCCACCACGAATCTGGCGGATATCGACAGTTCTACAACTGAGACCGTTGGGCCTAACAGTTTAATTACTGATATATTCGGACTACAGTTCCAACAACTGATTTTTTTTCGGATTTTTTACCGATTTACAGTTCAGATTATTAAATCATGGGCAGGCCTACTAGTATTACAACAGAGATCTTCGGATCTTACAGTGTCCATCGCACTTGGTCAATTCGAGCTCAACGTTTTAACTACTGAGTCCGCCGGAAACTAAAGTTGCACACTTAGATCTTCGGATATAATAGCTAACACAGCGAGATCTGTGGATCTACAGTTCCACCATTGAGACCGACAGGCCTACACTGAGGTCTTTGGATCTACAGTTCCATCATTGAGCCCTTCGAGCCCAAAGTTGAACTACTGAGTCCGTTGGACATAAAAGTTTGCACCACTGAGATCTTAGGATCTACAGTTAAACTGTAATCTGCGGATCTACTGTTCCACCACTAACGCCATTACCATAACAGTTAAGAACCACTGAGATTTTCGGTCTATAAGCGGCCATAACCCCTTTGGAAGGTTTTCGAATCTACTGTTTCAACCACTGAGAGACCTTGAGCCCACAGTTCCAATTTCCTGAAATCTTGTACTACTAAGACCATTGAGTCCTTTGAAGCTTTACAGTTACCATTACGAGATCTATCTACGTTTATATATGTTTATGATTTCCTTAAAAACTCAAACAAAATTGGTTCTCATAATCCAGAATCGATCTAGTCTTCATAAGGTAGAATCCTGGTTGAACTGATTTGCTTGGGAAAAATATTTGTCATCAACCTATATATTAATCAAGAAACCCGATGACGAAGAGTTCTGCAAGTAATCTATTATATTTGATTCATGGTGTCCGGTATTAAGATACAGCCCTGCCGAACTTACTGGCTGTATATCATGTTGGTCCTTACTTTTTTTTCGGCGATAGCAACATCCGAATTTCTTCAAATTATTTTTGTACAATGTCAAAAAATGATAGGCCTTTTTTGCCATTTGAAATATTTACTTGAAATTTATTAAAAGTCATCGATAAAGTTATAAAAAATCTATCAACGGCACTTGGTATAGTTTATCACTTGATTAATTGATGTGGTTGGCCCGTTTTTTGTGTTTGTTGTAAAGTTTTGTAAAACTGATCATAAAAGTGGTAACATTCCACTTCCATTTTTCTTTGGAAGTAATCATCGGGGCCAATTGAAAAGGAAAGAAGAAAAAAAACAACAAATGTTCAATATACGTGAGATGGTATGTAGAATAAATTTTTTTTGGACTGGTTAACAGAACCAGCTGCTGTGTACTTGAAAATTTCCTTTCCCAAAGAAAGTAATTTACTTTCTACCATAAAGAGGAAAAAAAGAGCCAGAAACACGTTTTCAATAGCCATAGCCATCCAAGTTTTACGTTCTCTGGCCAAGAAGATGCAAACGAAGGAGATCTCCTAAAAAACAAAAAACGAAATCACATTGAGGTAGATCACAAAACAACCACGTAGACAATGTTTGCATGGCTGGATTTGCTTACACTTTAACGTGGGCCAATACCTGACGTAGGCAAAACTGTTAAAGTTTTGGTGTTCGTGTCTTCAACAAAAATCAGCCTTGAAAAATCATGACTGAAAAATTGCCACCATCTTGTGGCATATGGATGCGGAGATGCGAGTCTAATTTTTTTTATTGCCTATAGTGTTGTGGTTTGTTTTTTTTTGTTTTTTTTCATGGAACAATTTAAAGTTAGTTTTTTGTTGCTTTTTTGACGTAAAGGAAATGAAAACGCTTGCAAGAACAAGTTCCATGTCTAACACCTACTTTGTTCCGCTTTGTCCCTCCTCTTTGCTGTCCGACAATTTTTTTTACCTAACTTCCACGATTTTTAATTTCCCTTTAACTGTAATGGAGCTTGGCACATGACGACAAAGTGTTAGTTGGAAAGGAAATTTGGACATTGGTAATAGGATTTTTTGAAACGTGTCAATTAACTTGATGAAGATGGCTCAGAAAATTGTTTCTTAGTTGTAGTCTTAGCAGGAGACTAAAGAGAACTAAAAAAAACATCAATTCATAAAATATGCAGAAAATTAAAGTGACAAAGAAAATATATGGGTATCAGTTCATTGGATTTTCAAGGAAAATTGAAGCAAGGAATTTTTTTACTGTCGTTTTTTCCTCTCTTTATTACGTAGCTAACTAGTTGGCCGATTTTGGTATTTTTATATGGCATCAATTATTATTTGAAAAATAAAATAATAATATAAAATAATAATAGTTTATAAAAATAGAAATTCCTTTTTTGTATTCAAACGCTGTATAGGTTATATATTCCAGCATTAATTTCCGTAATTTACCTAGAAAGAAATAAGAAAATAAATTATTTTTATATAGCAATTGTATGTAAATAATTTTTATTAAAATAGTAAATGAATATTATAAAAAAATAAGTAAAACAAAAAAATAAATAAATAAATAAAAATAAATATTTTTTCATATAAAAAAATCCTATACGCGATATTCCTACTGTTCCAAAACTACTATTATTAAACATTGAAATAATAGATGAACATGTTATAAAAAAAGGGTTTTTTGAAAACAAATTAATTGAATTTTGATAAAAAAATTTATATAAATGGGTTTTAATATTTTTTTATAGCATAACAAGTAAGGAAAGTCTAAGTCGGTCGGGGGCCGACTTATAAATATTAAACCTTGCACCTCTACTGTAAATCCATAATTTTCCGAATACTAATATCAAACCCGTCAAATGTGTTGAATGCATATATATACAAGGTTTTTGTCCCAAATACATACATTTAAATCTGACTCCATCTGACAAAAATTTAAAATCTATAGACTTAAAATTTAAGTCCGGCTAAATCCCTGGGATGGTACCTATGTTAGTAAAAAATTGGGAAACATTTAAATTCTGAACCAGTTATTTTGAGGAACTTCGCAAAAGTGTATTTATCATTTATCGGTCGATAGATTATGTAGTTAGAAATGTTATAAGGACAAATGTGGGTATTTAGGCATTTTTTTCCCAAAATCGGGAAAACTATATATGGAAGAAATATAGGAAATCTGAACCGATTTCAACCAAATTTTACCAATGGCATACTAAGTATTTTTAATTCTACTCCCTGTGGCAAAAATTTCACTAAATCGGACTACAACTTTGAACTCTGTGGTCATAATGAGTGTAATATCGGAACGAAAGATATATATGGGAGCTATTCTAAAATCTGACGATTTCAAATATAAATTTTAGCACACTTGATAACACTACTGAATGTACTCCTAAGTGGAAAAATTTCAGCCTTAATTGGGCTATAACTCTGGCTTCTGGGGCCATATAAGTCTATATCGGGCGAAAGATATATATTGAGAGCTATTATCTCATCTGAACCGATTTAATTTAAATTTGGCAACACCTGGCTATAGTACTTATTGTTCTTCTTATGCAAAATTTCAAGCCAAATTAAGGGTAAAAACTCTGGCTTCTGGGGCCATATAAGTCCATATCGGGAGAAAGATATAATATGGCAAGCTATATCTAAATTTGAAAACGCGATTTTCAATCAATTTGCACAGTTGAATATACACCCAAGTTGTTAATGTTTGTGCAAAATTTCAAGCGAAATCAGGGTAAAACTCCTGGCTTCTGGTCCATATAAGTGCAATATCGCGAAAAGATATATATGGGAAGCTATATCTAAATCTGAACCGATAATCTTCCAAAATTAATAGGGTTCTATTCTGACCCACAAGAAGAATTGTGCCAAATTTTGAAGGAGATTGGACTTAAAACGCAACCTAGTCTTTGATCACAAAATGTTGTTCACACAGCAGACGACGGACGGACAGACGACATGGCTAGATCGACCTCAGCGACGGCCAGTTGAGCATTATTGCCAAAAACAATATGTTGTCTATCTTGTCTCCTTCTGGGTGTTGCAAAATATACTGGCACTTAACTTATAATACTCTGTTCCACAGTTGTGGCCGCTGGTATAAAAAGTCCTATACGCGGAGAATTCTAATGTTCCAAACTACTATTATTAAATTGATGACTATTAGTAAATGATGGTAATTTAATTCAAAAAAAGTTTTTGAGACAAATTAATTGAATTTTGATTAAATATTTTAATATAAATGGTTTAATTATATTTTTTATACAACAAAAACCATATGCGAGATCCTATCAAGTTCCCAAATTTCAAAAATTTCGGTAAGAAAAAATGGTTTACAAGAAAAATCATTTTTAAAAACACAATTGCCCAGCAAAAAAAAGCTTCGCCAAAAAAGTATTGAAAATGTTCTTTTTGGATCCGGAAGTGATGCAAAATTGGGGCAGAAACGATGAATTTAACACGGGCTTGCCATAGGACGGATGTCCACTTCTTAAGGTGTGATGCAAATTCAGCGTTTTCGGTGTGAATTAAGTAATGTTGTGTTACTTTTTCAAATAATAATATATTCAACATTTTTTTTTATGATTTTAATGCATCATAATCGTTTGTCTGGAACGTTTGACATACATATATATTCATAAAATAGTAAAGTTTTCCAATATCGATAGCTGATTTAGCGATTTGTTTTTCGCTGTGTCAAAATTTAATATCAATTTGTCCATTTTTTATTACAAATTATTAATCTGTTTTGTAACCTTAATTAAACACTAATTAAAAATGGACCACGCGTGTGCCATGATGGTATCTTAGCAGGATGCACCAGATTTGCGGGAATGCCTTGCAGTACACAGGTCGTTGGGTGCTCTGATTCTGCTACGACCCGGAAACACCACAAATTTTCAGGCAGTGGATTTTATCCCAACCTGCGAGTAATGCTGTGACATTTCCTGAGGGTTTCAAAGCTCTCCTAATGGTTTCAGCTGGAATGGCGAACGATGCCGTTTCGATCGGCTATAAAAAGGAGGTCCTTCATTGAGCTAGCAATGGATCGGGCAGCTACTCCAGTGATAAGGAGAAGTTCACGCACTGTGGTATCACAGGATGAATATTGTCTAAGTGAGCCTGAATACATCGGGCTGCCACATAACCTAACCTAATCCTAACATAATTACAACAAACATTATCAAAATTATCCATTAAAAAATATCAAAGAAAGCGAGTATAAAAATTGACTCAAATTAACTTCCTGTGGCAGTTAAAAATATAAGAAAAACATTTTGGGTAGAAGCATTTTGAAGTGCTTCTAAGTTTGTCCTTTAGAAAACTTCAATTTTTTTTTTGCTGGGTGTCTTTAATTTTAACTTCTATTAAAATCAACTATGTTAATTAATGGTTTAATATTTTCATATAAGCAAAAGTCCTATACGCGAGATTCCTATAGTTCCAAACTATTATTAACTCCATATTTAAATAATGTGATCATTTAAAAAATTTCTCATAGACAAAGATTTTTTGAAAACTTATAAGATTTTTTATAACAACAATTGTATTTTAATTGGAATTTCATTTAAAATAGTACATAAATGATTAAATATTTGTTTGACACAAAAATTAAATGCTATATGTGAAGATTACCTTACTATTTCAAACTACTATTACTAAACATTGAACAAATGCGAATAATTTGAGAAATTTTTTTAAAAATAGTGTTTGCAAATAAAACCATTTTTAAATGTAATTTAAATTAATTTTGATTAAAATAGTAACATAATTTAAGAAAATGTGATAATTTAATAAAATTTCTTTAAAAAAAAGTTTTTAACAAAAAATCTTTTTTTTTTTTGTAACACATTTGTATTCTATTGATTTTTCATTAACTAGTAGCATTAATGGTTGTATGTTTTTTATATATAAAAAAATTAAATTACCCATTTTCGAGATTCCCTACTGATTCCAAACTACTACTACCTATAAATTTCAATTAAAGGTGATTTGTTAAGAGCTTGATAACTTTTTTTTTTTTAAAAAGACATAAAATTTGCAAAATCTCATCGGTTCTTTTATTTGAAACGTTTAGAATTTGGTCCATGACATTTACTTTTTGAAGATAATTTCATTTAAATGTTGACGCGGCGTGCCGTCTTAGGTGGTCCATTCGGAAAGTCCAATTTTTGATGAGTTGGGTTTTACATTTGTTATTTACCTAGTAATCAGGCTACTTTTGTTTTAATGAAAGTGTATTGTTCGTTAAAATTGTGTGTGTGTTTTTTTTTTATTTTTGAGTCGATATTTTAAAGAAGCTTAAAATTCGAATTTTCCAGCAAGTGTGTTTAAAGAAAGAAAGAAAGAAAAGTATATTACTTTTTTTTTAAGGGAAAACCAAAAATCCTAATTGGCTAATAAATAAGGATTCAATAAAATATTAAACAAAATTGATAAATTCCTTCACGAGTTTAAGCGGTTTAAAGTGAGGACTTCCATGTAAAGACAGACGTAAGAAGGGGGGACATCTAATAGGTACGAGTACATCAAATAATAAAATTTCTATAGAAAATTTTATTAAAATTTTATTTCTATAGAAAATTTTGTCAAAATGTTATTTCTATAGAAAATTTTATCAAAATTTTATTTCTATCGAAAATTTTGTCAAAATTTTATTTCTATAGAAAATTTTATCAAAATTTTATTCTTAAAAGATTTTATCAAAATTTTATTTCTATAGAAAATTTTTCTCAAAAATTTTAATTTCTTATAGAAAATTTTGTCAAAATTTTATTTCTACAGAAAATTTTGTCAAATATTTATTTTGTCAAAATTGCATTTCTATAGAAAATTTTGTCAAAATTTTATTTTTGGTACAATTCCACATACTGTGGCAACCGTGATCATAACGTCGATCTGATATCACATATGATACTAGTAATAGTAATTGGAATCTTGAACATTGAACCCTTTGTAGTAGTTGAGTACAGTAAGAATCTTGCGCATTTTAATAATCTAACCATATAAAAATTACTTCCCGAGCAGTATCTGCTGAGACATCTTCGTAGAAACAGTTGTCAGAAAAGACGATCCGATCTCTATAGAAAATTTTGTCAAAATGTTATTTCTATGGAAAATTTTGTCAAAATTGTATTTCTATCGAAAATTTTGTCAAAATTTTATTTCTATAGAGAATTTTGTCAAAATTTTATTTCTATAGAAAATTTTGTCAAAATTTTATTTCTATAGAAAATTCGAATTCTGACGTCCATATACTATCACATATGGTACTAGTAATAGTAGTTCGAAACATTAGGAATCGGTCATATTGGACCCTTTGTAGTAGGTGGGGACAGTAGGAATCTTGTTCATTTTACCTAAGCCACACAGAAAAACAGTTGAAAGTTTAATCAAGATTTTTCATTCATTATTGAAATGAAAACAAATGTCTTCAATGGTTAATAAATATGGATTCATTAAAATACTAAAAAATTAATAAATTTCTTCACGAAACAGTAGGATATCATCGTAAAGGCTGTCGTCAAAAGGAAACATCCGATACATAAACCAAACGAAATGGAATTTTACAACAGAATCAATCGGAGTGTGCGGAGAGTCTATATATCACATATAATACCAGTAATTCTAGTTGGAAATAGTGTGAATTTTGAGCGTTAGATCCTTTATAGCAGTAGCGGCTATATCAGCTATGCTACCCAATAGAAAAGTTAAAAGAACATTCAATGATTTTCTTCTTTAGATCCAATACCTTAGGTTAACTTAGGTTAAAGTGGCAGCCCGATTAAGATTCAGGCCCACTTAGACTATTCAGTCCATTGTGATAATCCAATACCTTAATTGGCTAATAAATAAGGAGTCAATAAAAAATGGAATAATAATCTTTTATTTTATATATATTTACATTATAAGTTTTATTCATAAAAAAAAAATTATATATAATTAATATTCCTTCATGTAACATATTGTGGTAGTTTAAATATTGAAGACATCGACAGACATCAGAAGAAGAAAGATTTTATGAATAAATCAAACGAAATGTTTGGAATTTTATAACGACTCACATGTAGTACTAGTAGTTGGCAACAATAGGAATTTTGAACATAGGATCCTTAACAGTAGTTGGGGACGGTAGGAATCTAGCAAATGGGATGTTTTTCTATATCACAAAATTAAATTAAACCATGAGTTTACTATTGTAATCAAAATCCAATTGTGTTATAAACGTTATTTTTTTGTTATAACCTTAAATTTTTTTTTTTTTTTTGAAATTATCCAATTATTTAAATTGATAATAATACCCAGCAAAAAAAATTGGAAGTTGTTCCACAAACATTTCTTTTGAACCCGCGTTTCTTATTTTTTCGTTCATATTAATAAAGAACACCTCGAGAAGCAATTAGAATGTTATTCCTTGGTGTCGTATTACGATCATATCACAAACATTTGAATTGACCTTTCGACGCTTTATATTCAATGGCGTTTGTGGCTGAGTGTGCTAAGGCGTTCTGTTATGGTGCTAGCAAACCCAGGTTCAACCCCTGGTCGGAGCGAAAAAGTTTTTCAAATTGTAAAAATTAGATAATAGGAAAATAATTGTGTAATAAAACATATGGATGAAACAAGTGAAATTGGTTAAAAAAAATTGTTTTTTTTTTTCGCTTTTTAAATTTCTTTATTCAAATTAACTTCCAGGGCACAACTTCTAAAGCAATGCAAAGGATCCAAAAAGGGAGTACTTCCGTCCTATGACAAGCCCATATAAAATTCATTGGAGATGATCCAAGTTTGCACTACTTTCCGGATCACAGATTGGGGATCCAAACTACATTTTTGGAAGCTCTTTTTTTGCTGGGTAGTAATTTGAAGCATTTATGTGCTATTTTAATCAAAATTCTATAAATATTGTTTTCAAAAACATCTTTTTGAAGTTTATTAAATTGCCACATTTATATAAAGGGTGATTCTTTTGAGGTTAGGATTTTCATGCATTAGTATTTGACAGATCACGTGGGATTTCAGACATGGTGTCAAAGAGAAAGATGCTCAGTATGCTTTGACATTTCATCATGAATAGACTTACTAACGAGCAACGTTTGCAAATCATTGAATTTTTATTACCACAAATCAGTGTTCGGTTCGAAATGTGGTTTCGCGCTTTACGTCCGATTTATGGTCTACATAATCGACCAAGTGAGCAAACAATTAATGCGATTGTGACCAAGTTTCGCACTCAGTTTACTTTATTGGACATTAAACCAACCACACGAATGCCTGTCTCTTGTACAGAAGAGAATATTGCGTCTGTTTCTGGAGAGGTGTTGCTGAAGACCGTGAAATGTCGTTTTGTCGCCGTTCGCAGCAATTGGGTTTGTGTTATTCCACACACTGGAAGATTTTACGTCGCAAACGATCTTGGTTATGTAAACCGTATAAAATACAGCTCGTGCAAGAACTGAAGCGAACGATCTGCCACCAACGTCGAATTTTCAGTGAATGGGCCCTAGAAAAGTTGGCAGAAAATTCGCTTTTTTATCGACAAATTTTGTTCAGCGATGAGGCTCATTTCTGGTTGAATGGCTACGTAAATAAGCAAAATTGCCGCATTTGGAGTGAAGAGCAACCAGAAGCGTTCAAGAACTGCCCATGCATCACCGAAAAATGCACTGTTTGGTGTGGTTGTACGCTGGTGGAATCATTGGACGCGTATTTTTCAAAGATGCTGTTGGACGCAACGTTACGGTGAATGGCGATCGCTATCGTTCGATGCTAACAAACTTTTTGTTGCCAAAAATGGAAGAACTGAACTTGGTTGACATGTGGTTTTCAACAAGATGGCGCTACATGCCACACAGCTCGCGATTCTATGGCCATTTTGAGGGAAAACTTCGGAGAACAATTCATCTCAAGAAATGGACCGATAAGTTGGCCACCAAGATCATGCGATTTGACGCCTTTAGACTATTTTTTGTGGGGCTACGTCAAGTCTAAAGTCCACAGAAATAAGCCAGCAACTATTCCAGCTTTGGAAGACAACATTTCCGAAGAAATTCGGGCTATTCCGGTC
>PGFW01000445.1:32200-51532 GCA_003123925.1 Haematobia irritans
TTGAAAATTTCGTTGAAATTTTATTTTTATAGAAAATTCCGTTGAAATTTTATTTTTATAGAAAATTTCGTTGAAATTTTATATTTATACAATATTTCGTCGAAGTCTTGTTTTTATAAAAAAAATTGGTCGAAATTTAGTTTTCATAAAAAAATTCGTCGATATTTTGTTTTTATAGAAAATTTTGTTTGTACAGAAAATTTCGACTTCTTTGTAAAAAAAAATTTCGTTGAAATTTTGTTTTTATAGAAAATTTTGTTTTTACAGAAAATTTCGACTTTATGTAAAAAAATTCGTTGAAATTTTGTTTTTATAAAAAATTTCGTTGATATTTTGTTTTTATAGACAAAACTTGTCATAATTTTGTTTTTATAGAAAACTAACGATAATCTAGACCACTAACCTTTTTTCTTAAATTCCTTAGTGATTGGGGCAAATAATTTATCCTGTTTTGAGTCTGGCGACAAAGACTGCCGTTGTAAGGCCTTCTTACTCTTTTTGGATAGCTTAACTTTGCTCTGTAAATACAATTGGGCATTATTAACATACTACGATAATAAAAAAATATCTTTTGTAAAAGAAACCTTTTTATAGTTTTGCTTTGCTTCAAGTTTGGCACGATTGGCAGCCTCCAATATTTCATCGCAACGATTAAGTATACGGCTAATGCTGTTATTGTGTTTCTTTGATACCTTTTCTCGCGGTGTGGAACTATGCTTCACATTCGAGCATAGATTTTTATTTGAACTCAAATTTTCCAGAGAATCTACAAAACTACTATCGATGACCAATTTGGATCGTTTATGCAAATGATGTGCATCTAAATCAATAATGCTGGCATCATGACCCTCAGTAGTACCAGAAAAACTCTTTGATAGACGTTTTCGCTTTGTGGTCTGTCGATCAAATTCCGCTTTGCGTAATTCCAAACTATGAACAAAGGATTGCGATGGATTAAACTCATTAGCTGAGAGAAGGCCCAGACTTTTACGTTTTGACTTGGAAGCCTTTGTAGAAGAGCCAATTTCCATATCAGGATTTGTTGGTAAGACCAGAGATTGGCGTCGGGTGCGCACTAATGGATTTCCCAAAGGAATGTGTTTTATATTTTCTAAGATATTTAATTCTTCAGAACTGAGGACAACATCCTCATTTTCTTGATCGTTTTCAGATGTTGACGATGATTCTTCTGCACCCTTGGTTGTGGCTTCAATAACAGCGGTATCAACTTCGCCTCCATTTATGCGAACACCAATAGTAAATGATCGCTGTAGAACACGTTTTTGCAAAGAGTCCCGTTTCTTATTTTTGGGATGAGTAAATGAAACACTTAAGCCCTTATTATGTTTAAATTTGGATAGCATTTTGTCAGCATTCTCTTTATCTTGTCGCTTATTGGAATCCTCATTACTAACCCCATCATCTTCGACATTTTCATTGTCACATTCTTCCAAATCTTCTTCTTCTTCTTCGGTTGTTACACGCATATTGTGCATGATGCTTTCATTTGCAAAACCATTTTCCATTTTTTGGTCAGAATCGCTTTCTTCCTTTTCATTTTCATTCGATTCTTGGATGGATACATAATTCTTCATTCGGAGACTAACATTTGTTACAATTTCCTCCTCCTCCTCCTCCTGTTCCTCCTCTTCTGGGTCGCATTGAGTATCTTCTTCTTTGGAGTTTCCATTCTGTTTTTCAAACTCTCCGGCTATTTCAGGAGAAGCATCAACGTCGGGATTGAGATCACGTACCGATTTATTAAACCGATCAGATTGATTGAGTTTTCGCAAAATGTCCTGACGAGATTTATTTGCATCGGTTTTATTGGCTTCATCCGATTGGGAATCACTGTCACCCTCGCTTTGCAAGCGCAAGGCAGAATCGCTAAGTTTCGAGTTGTTGAGTGATGTAGCTGGTTTTTCTTCTGGTCCTGTGATAGTAGTTTCCTCCTTTTCTTTGGATGATTTTGACTTATTGAGGACAACATCTTCTTCATCGGATGACGAAGAAGCGTCATTTACCCTTTGTATTCTTTTATAAGTTTTCTTCTTTTCACGTTTCTTTGATTCAATCTCCTTTAATTCCTCCACATCCTCTTCCTCGTTTTCATCATCACTCTCGGTTCCCAGGTGATTTGCATCATTTTCTTCGTCCTCGTTGTCAGAAACAATGAAAGAATCGTTTTCACTACCCTCTTCCTCATCGCTGCCATCATTTTCACTATCTGTGGTATGACTACCGATAGATTCACCGTCGATTGGTATCTCATTTTCCGACATTTCACGTCTTTCTTCTGAATCCATAGAATCTCCACTTTCGTAATCATCTACCACCATGGCTTCATCATCATGGAAAGCGTGTTTTCGTTCATAAGGTTTTTCCGGTTCGTCTCCTTCGGAAAGAATTTCGTTCTCCTCTGTCTCCTCACCACTTTCGTCATCGGATTTCCATTCTGTGCGTTTAAGGAGCTTTTTCTTTTGCTTTTTCACTTGCGCCTTTGGGTTCTCATTGGGAAGTATTGTTTTAGTCGTTTCCATTTGTTCATCTACTATGGTATCAAGTTTAGTAGATCCATCAGATTTAACACGAGGATTGCACCACTTAAGAGAGATGTTATCGTTTTCATCTGCAATATCTGAAGAATCCTTTGAAGGTGTTTTTACTACACTAACCTCAACTTTTTGTGGAGACTTGGTTGGACTTTCAATTTCTTTTCTAGGAGAAAGAGTTTTTCGTTTCCCAACTTTGGGCGAATTTGGCTCTTTTTTATCCTTTTCTTCTAGAGCCATATTTTCATTCGGATTGTCCTCATTTTCGTCATTTTGATTCCCAGATGAATTCTCGTCTTTGCTTTGTTCTGACTTCTTTTCCATTCGACTTTCTTCAAATAGTTGCGATTGATCTCCGTCATCTTCTTCTATATCTTTTTCAATATTTTTTCTCATGATTTTTCTTTGTGGCCTCTCGACGACTTCTTGGGTCTCTGGTATTTCCATGTCACTTGTGTGAACACTTAAAACTGAGTCATCATTGCGTGAGCCATTTAGAGGACTATCGATTTCAATAAAACTTTTGGTTTTTGCACTGCCAGGTGTTTTGGGATAAATACTCTTTTCACATTCGTCATCGGAAAATTGTGCATTGATGAAAGCAACTTTAGTTTTTGCTTTGTTTGAACTTTCATTTGTAGTGGCTGTCATAAATGAAGTCGATTTTGTTGGAGTTTTGCAAATTTCCTCCGTTTCATTGGGATCTACACTCATTTCCATGACATTATCAGTATCGCTTTTCAGATCTTCAGGATTTTGTAAGCCTTTGGATGCTGTATGAATTGCAAGTTCGTTGATGTCCTCTTCGGGTTTCTCTTCTGGCATTTCCAGTTTTATAACAATGTCTTGTGGATCATCCGCTTCCATAACTATAACACTCTGTTCTTTATCAATGGGACAAGTAGATTCATTAGTGGCCTCGGATTCCCGTTCGATCTTGGGATTCTCAACATTATTGTTGTCTTTATCTATATCATGCTTGGAAGGAGTTTGACCCTTTCTTACCTCCTTGGGAGTGGTAGTCTCATTTTGAGAAATGATATCGACATCCTTTTGTTGCTTTATTGGGCTGTTAATTGCCTTTGGTTTGTTCACTTCATCTAGCATTAGGCTGTCATTTTTTTCAGCATCTTGTTGTGGTTTTAAGGGGCTGCTTACTTCCATCGGAGTATTATCTGAATTCTGCGGAACATTATCATCATTATCTTTTTCATCCGTTTGATTTTTTCTAAGACTTTTGTCAACTTCTTGATCATTAACTTCCGTTTCCAAAACGACAGAACTTTCATTGTTCTTTTCTTCTGCTATTTTCGGAGTATTATGCTTATCTAGAGTAATTGATTTTCTATTATCTTTTGAAGGAGTTACTGTTTGATTATTTATGTTCGTGGGTTCATCCTTCTTAGGCGAGTTATTTTCCTTCTCCTCATTGGCATCTTTATGGTTCTTTTCTTTAACTTCAATGTCTCCATTGATTTCTTTCAGCATTGGTGAATTACGCAAAGACTTTCTTTTACCTTTACTGGCACTCACTGTTTCTAAGGGTTTCGCTGCCAACTTTGTCTGCTGGGGAGACTTTGATTTCGAACGAGTCATTCGACTATTTTCTAGTTCCTCTGGCAATGTATCAAAATTTGGAGCTTTAACTCCGACAGATTTTACAGGCGTTTCAATCTCAGCGGACATGCTACGACGTCGAGTTGTTCGCCTAGCTGGAGAAGCTTTTTCCACATCATTTTCAGCAATGGAGGATATAGCTCCTGCTCGTTTAGCGGGGGTTTTAACTGGTGTTGCCGTACCAGAGAGTGAATTGCGACGGGTCATACGTGGTTTCAATGGTGAATCCGTAGACAATTCTGTGAATAATGACAAATTACTATTAAATAATCATCGGAAAGGTTATAAACGATATCAATACATACTAGATGCTGCTGCTGTCACTTTTGTTGATTGAACTGGAGTTCCAGGCCTGCTGGAGCTATCGCTATCAACAGATGTTATGCGTTTTCGTAGGGCACGAGTGACTAAAAATTATTAATGAAATTCATATACATTTTTTTTATCATTTGGTTGCATGTTTCAATGTGGCGTTCATTTTAAATAAAAACGGTTCTTTTGCACACATTATATGTGTGTGAGTTCCGTGCATATGACCCGCGCAAAGATTGCATTCTTTGCTCCAAAGAAAAGCTGTAGCAATTATGTTTTTTACTTACCTCGACCTCCTGAATCAGTTACACTATCCATTGCAATTAAATGTTTAGTTTAAAAATTTCTCCAAATATCAATTTGTTAAATAAAAATTATTCGTTTAATATTGTGAAATTCGAGACAAATAACGCACTAGGTCCTCAAGCCATGTGAATTCAAAAAGAAAGCACTCCACAAAGCAAAGCGTATGTTGACTACTGATAATTTCTCAAGTAACACCCTAAATAGACGCTCGTTTGCGCGCGCGTTAATGGTGAATGCAGTACATAAATCAAGCAAACTCACCATACAGCAGACCGTCTACACGTCTCAATTTAGTGATATCCATTTATTGTCGAAACTCAATAATAGGCCTGTTTATTTTACCTTGCCAATATATTTTTGACGTTATCTTAGTACTAGGCTTAAAGCCTAGTACTAAAGATTAACGTTTTTCGCACCGAAAAAACTGTTATGCTCCATATAAAAAACCGTTAGCGTCCGGAATTAAATGCGAAATCTTTGTTTGAGCATTTTCAAGCACATATTTATACAACCTGATTTTTTCGTACGAAAAAATAGGCAGGTATATTATTTCGCATAAATTAAGTTAACAATCCCCTCGCGGCTTTGTGACCCTATTTACGGAGATACATTGAAGATATTTCGTTTTTCGCGAAAACGAACTTAGCTACTAGGCCATTAAAGGTAAGTACTATTGCCTTCGCTTTTCGCGTAGAAATTTTCGCGCGTTACTTTATTTAAAACAGCTTCAATATTAAATCAGATTAAATTAACTCAAATTATGCACAGTTTTTTCTTGTTTCCTCTTAGATTTCTGGCAAGACTTTAACCAGGAATAAGTTTGTTTTAATTTATTTAATTTTGATTATTTAAGCGAAAGTAATCGCGGCAAAATAAAGGTGGTCTTCAAAACTCGAAAGAGGACCAGGAACATAGTACACACCTTCCCCCCCTAAGGCCGTATGCACTCTATGCGAAATTTTCGTAGCGAAAAAAATTTATTTAAGTCTACAACAAAAAAAAAAAAAACAGGGCCTGTGTACCACAAATTTTTAAACCCAAGCTAATCGCTTTTTAAAAATTGTTTAATATATGCTTTCCAATATATTCTCAAATAAATTTGCTTTATTATTTTACAGACCTTTTAATACTTTTACGCCCCACACAATGATGTAATAATTAAATGTTTGCTTGGCCAAAATATGCCTTTGTTAACAACCCTGCTTATTTTCATTAGAGGTGCGTAACCAGCTTACGAAATTGAACGCTACCGAAATTTCGTTAGCCATAAATACCCTGCCAGCATTTTCAAAGTTCCATTTCATCCTTCATCGCTACCACAGGACTCGTTAAGTGACACTGCAACAATCGCCTAAATGTGATTAGTTTATTTTGCCATCCACTATATCGCCATTAAAGTATTTTGTCATCACTATTCTTGCAAGAGCCATTTTATATTTTGTGAACCACGGAAGCGCAACTACTTCTTATAATTTTATTAAATAAAAACGAATAATGTGAAAAATGCCTGAAAACATAGTTATTTCGCTTAAATTGTAAAAGCGTATATTGTGTGAAACAATTTTTTTGAATTTTCCAAATGGGAATAAAGCCTGATAGTTTTTTCAAATATTTTTTCCAGACACCGCTGCCTTCCATTGGGAATAAAAGCGCTGGCTGATAGACGCTACAACATGTAAATCAACATCATCTATTTATTAATTGCATAAAAAATGTGGTTAAATGTTGATGTCGATAGTCGTATAAATGTTTATATTTATGAGAATTTATTAAATGTTTAATAAAATTAATAAACATCGAAAGCAATCGCTGTTTTACTTGACCACAATGATTCTTTTACAACTATTCTTAAAATGCACTTTCTCTGATTGGCTTGAGGGGGCTCTATTTGGCGCCCTTCTAAATGTATCCAGGAAAGGCCACCTAATAATTGCACTCATAGCGATACTTTGACGGTAACTTGGCGTGGTACAACTTCTTTCAATAGTGACGGCGCTTTTTTCCGAGAGTTTTGGATATTCGTATACGGGACTTGTTTTCGACGTAGTGCGCGGATTCCTCAGAAGCGCCCGTTCAAATTTTCAAAAAATGTTGCGCAGGGTAGCAATGAATTTCTTATCGGGCTAATGAAATTTTTCGCTTTAGAGGTGCCCATAACGGCCTTTAGCATGAGTTACTAAAGGCCGACACACAATGAAACACGCAGCTTTTATTTCGTTTCACTGTTTTCTTTGCTTCGGAGTTATAGTTGAACAGCGTTTTCCATAAATTATATGCACCAGAGAAAATGGTTGTTTGCAAATTCGAATCATACAATGAGGAAATGATGTCAGTAACTTATTTTTTTGTTACAAGAAACAATGTTTTGATTTATTTTCCCCATTATACATCCAACACACCATTAAAACAAGTTCACAGGCATTAAACGAAATTCCCATAACCATTCAATTTAGTTACATGATAACCAATAAAGCCGATAAATTTGGTTTTATGCTCATTAAAAATTGTTGAGCTAACCACCAGCATAGTGAGACCTAAATCCATCGGGAATCAATAACATGGGTTTGGTACAACCAAATGTTGAGTATACTAATTCAGAATCTTAGTTCAATTATAGCACGGGCGTAACGGCTAGTTGTTGCAACAAATAAATATTTATATCAACATCGACATCGGTTAAATGGTTTTATGACGCTACAAAATTTTCAATTCAAAACGGGGGGAACAGCATTTACTTGATAATATCCGCAATACATTGAATAAGTTTAGTCAGCATAGAAAAAAAGGTAGCCTTCAGGGTAAGTTTTATAAGCCCACCGATTTATAAAAAAAGGAATATTTACAAAACGTTTCATAAAAAATTGCACGGCTTCAATACAACCAACAAAACCACAAATACTTTTTACGGCAGCGAGCTTATATTTTTATTGTTTTTACAGCACACAGGAACGAGTCTAAGTCGAAATCTGTATTATATATCATAGGAGGTGTTGTTTTGCGGTGACCAATTATATTGCGACCCAAAAGGAAAGGAAGAATTCGACGTGAGGTTCCCCTCCAGTACAAGAAATTTCTAATTTTTTTTTTTACTTGGGGGGTCTCCAATGCCACACAGATTGTCCCGCCGGCCCTGTATTGGACAAGCTTGTGGCGCAGCTTGGGAGCGGATGGCCTGTTGGTTATGTTGCCATTGTTGCGCTTGCATGCAGCGATACTCGACGCAAAAAGAAAAATGTAGTTACAACAATTAAAATTATGGCTACAGCGAGATTGAGCTGGGATAAGAGGCATTATAAAAAGGGGTATTTG
Organism: Haematobia irritans; assembly: GCA_003123925.1. Classification (NCBI taxonomy): domain Eukaryota; kingdom Metazoa; phylum Arthropoda; class Insecta; order Diptera; family Muscidae; genus Haematobia; species Haematobia irritans. The sequence goes on from PGFW01000445.1 coordinate 40,297, forward strand.
GCTGTAGTTTCGCCGAATAGCTCTGCTTCAAGTAGCGTGTATCGTGCACAGAATTTATAACGAGGCTGTGCGTGTGCTTTATTTTTTATAATTGTCAACGGTGAGCTGGTTTTTTGGTTTAAAGAAAACAGTGAGTGAAAATTAAATTTAAATAATTTTCGGTTTTGCTAAGTGGTTATGCAGAAATTTTACTCGATTTCCGCGTAGATTTCACCTTTATTAATTTTCTTATGAATTTTAATTGATAGTGAGGATGAGAAAAGTGTAAGTTGAAATTGGCATTTTACTTAGTGCTTTGAAACATATGAGAAAGTTGCTATTCTCGTTTTCTATAGATAGAAAAGCCTCCTAGACGTCAGGAGGCTTTGGGGCTTTTCTTCAGGAAATCGAGGACCCCCGTGATTGGCAAAGTATTTCAAAGAACTGTGTTGTAAGACCCATTTGCATCAGAGAAGTTCTGGCGAATGCGTTGCAACGGTACTTACGAAAAGATTGCTTTTAGCGCGGATACGTCTGACTATTCGAGATACGAAATTAGGTCAGCACCCACACAACAGCTATTCCACACCAGAAAGAAAGCGGTAGGACGCCGTATTAGTTTTTTATTGCTACTTAGCGCGGACGCATCCCAGAACATTGTGTTTTGAAAGAGGAAAACGGTTGAGCCTAGCTAAATTCGATTCCTGATTTGTTGTGTCACCCAGTTTGCGCGGTGTGGCCTCCATTCTAGCGCCAGTGCCTTGAATTCGCCCCGTAACCTTCGGTCGTAGAATTATAAGGCGCTAAACCCAATACGATATCTGTTGCTAAGGGGTATTACGGTATTAGCGCCTAAAATCATCAACAACAAAAAAAAATACAATTCACTATATGAACCCCTCAGAGAAGGGACACCAATACATTGATATTTGAATATTTTGATTTGTTTGGTGAACTTTGAAAATCAACCATTGTTTAAGTTTTTTATCATATTTAAAGTTTTGATATTTAATTATTTTTTTATATATAATTTGATATTTATTTTGTTATTAGATTATTATATTTTATATTTATTATATTGGTCAAAGGGTGTTCCAATTATTCCGGTCGTCGTGGTGTAAAAAACGTCAATTTTTAGTCCCAACGGGTTGTGAGCTTGCAAAGCTTTTTATTTGTCTTTACGTTTGTTTTTGTGTCAGATAACAGTCTAGCATGTTCCTTCTTCTGTTTGAGCTCATTTTAGGTTTAGGGATGCTGGCCATAGGGTTTATGAATGTTCGACCCAAGTCGTTATAAAAGTGTCATGAATGATTAAATTTATTTACAGATTACTTTGCACAGGTTTCCGATTAAGCTAATTGATTCATTTGCCAAAAGGACCTGGAAATTACATTTAATTTAAAAAGAAAAGAAAAAAGCAAAAGTATGCTTTCGCGTCATTTGTTGAAACAGTTTTTTTTGTAAATTATTTATTATGTATGATTTTGGTTGGTTAAATGTACTGGATAGGATTTAATGGTTTTCGATATTTTTCTGTTTTTTTATTATTACTTACAATTGTTACATATATTAATTAACATAGTATATTGTTCAATACAGTCCAACGGCCGGTTTAGGTATAAGGAATTAAATGTGTTTTTTGTTTTTTTTTAGGATTTAGGTTTTTTTTGCTTTTAATTTAATAAATATGTTTATGTCTTGAATTGATAATACAATCATGATGTGGTAATTCTTTAGAACAAAGGAGGATTAACGTGAGGTAAGTGGTAAGGGTTTGAGCGGATTTTAGGGGTCATGATGAATGGAGGGGAATCCTCATGACCATGGCAGGGCGGGCGACTGGAGGTTTCCATCACCTCCCCGCACTTTAAGGATATCTGTTGCTTGTTTGTTATTGCTTGAGTTTGGAACATTTGTGTTTATTGATACGCGGCCTAGGGCCTGCGAATGACGGATGGACCACCTTGGAGGGTAAAAACCACTAGAGCTAGGCGGAGCTGATTGAGTCATTCCTGGGCCGCATATAGCGCAGCACGCTAACAGAGCGATTAAGAAGAAAAATTTCTGGCCAAGTATTATTATCGAATTAGTTTTCAAGTTAGTTTTGATCCACATAATTGCAACCTAATAAAACCATCTTGTCATTGGTATACAAACATTACCTATAAAAAAAATTGTTAAATTGTAATTGTAAATTAATCTCACATATTCTGTAGATCAAAAGCCTTTTGTTGTTAGCACCTTTTGTATTTATATCTCGTAGTTTATTATGATTGGTAAAATCTCCTGTAATAAATTAATTTTAAATTCTCAAAATTAATCTGCCCCTTTCATTTAATATTGCGAATTTTGGTTAGGGCATAATAATCAAAGAACAATCTAGGGCGTTTGCCCACCAACAAACAAAACAATTTTAATATTTGAGCATTGCCGACAACCAATGCCAAAGTTGATCCACATACTACCACGCAGCTTACAATTGCAAAATGTTTATGTTGTGCTGACAGCATATATTGATTAGTTTGAATGGGAAACCACCTGCTTTCGGTTGGCCAAATAATTCGGTTTGAGCAAACGAATTTTGTTTTTCTGGGTGTGAGACATGCGCCACAATAAATATAAGCTTGGCCACCCGGGGGCTGAAATTAAGTTAAATAAATTTTTAACTTTTTTCGGCTTCTATTGGCTTGCATTTCTTTTGACGCTAAAAAATATTTGTTGCTTTCAGGTTGTGTATTTACTGAAATATACAACAGTTTTGTTTATGTTTATGAGCGACAAATATGATTTTCAAATGTTTATCGAAAAATCAAGAAAGACGTCTTTAAAGCAAAGAAAAAGCTAAATCTATACGCCTGCTTTTTTTTCATTGTGTTTCGGCCTTAGGGTAGGCTTACTTATGTTCGGGTTTTTCGCAGTCGAAAACCGCACTTTATTTTTCGCGATTACTTTTCCTTAAATAACCAAAATTATAAATGAAAACAAACTTATCTCCTGTAAAGTGTTTGCGAATCTAGAGGAATAAGAAACTACGCATAAATTGAGCTTAATTTTGTCTCGCTTTATATTGAAAACTTGTTTTTAATAAAGTAACCACTAAAATTTCACGCGAAAAGCGAACATAGTACTTACCTTTAAGGGGTGGAGTTACTATGTTTCGAGTTTTTCACCAAAAACGCTAAATTAAAAGTGCAAAAATATATATTGATAGACGATAAACATTTTTTATCAAGTCTCTTCAAAATTATGGATGGAAAAGATATAACGTATTTATTGCGAACCATTTAATATTTTCAAAATTAATGATTAAAAAAAAGTAACCGTGAAAATTTAGCTGGCTTTTCGCTTGAAAACTGAACATTAAGTACCTCAGCTTTAAGTTTTCGGGTTTAGGCGCCTAATTGAAAACTTTAAAATCAGTAAAAAAAAAAGGCATTAAAATTTATACATATTTGCTTGCAATTTTTCTTTTATAAAGGCCGGTACTCTGTTCGGTTTCTCTGTTGAAACTCCATACAAAAACCAAAAATTGCCCGAAAAATTTGGCGAAATTTTCTTCCATGTTGCTGATACTTTGTTTTTTCGAGTTTGAACAAACTGACGTTTATAGCACGGCGCCATTTGCAATCGTTGAATTAAGCAAATAATTTATTTATTAAAAACTATTTTGTGCGAGGTTATAAATCAAAACACGGACTATATTTTTGTTCCGAAACTATACAAAGGATTCAAAGGAATAGCAGGTCAATTGCCAAGCGAAAAATAAAATGTTATTTTGTAAAAAACCAAAAGCAACACCACCCACACTTATCCAATATCGCTCCTTTGGTAAAATAGCGCGCTCCAAGGCTACCTAAAAAAACGCCGTTTTCTAGTGCGAAATAATGGTTTCCATAAACATTTTTCGCAAGAATGAACATAAGTACCGGCCTTAAACTTGCATAGGAATAGCCCCAAACAAATTTTCACAAAGTTTGTATTCCTTAAAATTGATTATTACACCCAGAGAACTGGTTGGTTGCAATTCGATCATTACAATAAGGAGATAATTACATTACTTATTTTTTTTGTTACAATAACACAAGCGTTTTGATTATTTCACCCTCATATATCCAACACAACAAAAGCTCACAAAAGGGCTGTTTTTTTTAGCCACTGCGGATGCAGCATTTGTCATGGGCTATCACAGGAACATTCGCTTTGCCACTGGTGTTCTATAACTGAACAACTCATCAGTTGCAAGACGCAGGCAGATTTGCCAGATTGTATTTTATAAAATGACGCTTCTTTTAGCAATTTATTGTGACTTAATTTACGAAAAACATTGAAATTTCAAAGTGCGTACAGTGTCATAAATAATCGCCAGCGTAAATATTTAATTACTATTTGAGGCATTCATACATTAAAAATGCCAAGATTGGCATTCTTTTCTGCTGATTGTTTTTAAAACAGCTGATGACAGTGTTGCATATTTTTGAGATTTGTCCGGGATAAACGAGTACTCTTTTTTCTTTAGTCCTTACTGCGCTTAGGGTCCATCCAGCTTTCTAAAAGAAAACAGGCTAATAATCAAAATAGGAATTCCCATAACCATTTCAATTTGGTCACAATAACCAATGCTATCTGTTTAGTTATGCTTTTTAAATTGTGGAGCTAACCACAAGCATAGTGAGACCTAACATCATGCCGTCAATCAACACATGGTTATTACCCTGCCAGCATTTTCAAAGTTCAATTTCATACCTTCATCGCTACCACAGGCACTCGTAAGTGACACTGCAACGCATCGCCCAACTTGTGATGGCGCGGGAAGCGTATGAAATGTAACATGAAAGTATTTTGCCATCACTATTGCTTTTACAAGTGTCATTTTTATATTTTGCTGAAAACACCAAGCGCACCTAGCTTTCTTATAATTTTATTAAAAATAAAATCGCATAATGGAAGTGCTGAAAACATAGTTATTCCGCTTAAAATTTCGCTAAAAGGTATATTGGGTGAACAATTGTGTATTTACTTGACCCACAATGATTCTTTTACAACTATCTAAATTCACTATTTGTTGATTGTTTTGAAGAGGCTCTTCTAAATTTGGCGTCGTTTCTAAATTTTATTTAAAAAAATGGCACCTAATAATTAGCACTCATTCCGGGGAAAACTTTTTTTTTTTTTTGTTAGTAACTTTGGTGTGCGGACAACTTTTCAATAGTGACGTCATTTTTTCGACGAGTTTTGCGATATTTCGCTATCCCTGCCAGCATTTTCAAAAGTTCCATTTTCATCGCTACCACAGACTCGTAAGTGGCACTGCAGCCCAATCGCCAACTGTCATCAGTATTTTGCCATCACTATTTCGCATTGAAAGTATTTTGCCATCACTATTGTTACAAGAGCCATTTTATTATTTTTGTGAACACCGAGCACAACTAGCTTCTTTATTAATTTTATTTAAATAAAAATGACAATTGAAGTGCTGAAAACATAGCTTTATTTCGCTTAAAATTGTGAAAGGCTATATGCGTGAACAATTTTTTACTTTCAAATGCCGAATTAAAGTGGATAGTTTTTCAAAATATTTTTCCAGACACGCTGCCTCCATTGGGATACAAGCACTGGCTGATAGGACGCTACAACATCCCTTGCCAACATTTTTTGATTTGGGGGCGCTTCTGCAGAATCCCCACTGACGTTCGAAAACAATCATACACGAACATCAAAAACACGTCGGAAAAGCGCACGTCACTATTGAGAAGTTGTTTACCACGCCCAAGTTACTACGGAAAAAGTTTCTTCATGCAGTGCAATTATTCAGGTGCCTATTTAGATCAATTTTTCGAAGGACGCCAATTAAGAACCCCTGCAAAACTATTCAGAAAAAGTGCATTTTAGAATAATTGTAGAAGAATGCATTGTGGTCAAGTAAAACACGATTGTGTAGATGTTTATTTGATTTGATTAAACATTTATAATTCTTATATAATATAACATTTTTTCGGTTTATCTCATCACAATTTAACATATTTTTTTGCCATTAATAAAAGAATGATAGTTGAGTTTAAGTAGCAACGTTACATATTGCAGCGTCTATCAGCAGCCAGGTTGGTGGTTGACATTACGAGTCTGTGGTAGCGATGAGGATGAAATGGAACTTTTTGAAATGCTGGCAGCGGCATGTAGCCTTTCAACTGTAACTCAACATCAAATCTTTTATTAATTGCATTAAAAATGCTTAAATGTGACTGTTGATATGTCGTATATAATTTGTTTATATTTATGAGAATTTATAAATTTTTAATAAAATTAATAAACATCTAAAAAATCGCTGTTTTACTTGACCACAATTGATTCTTTTACAAACTACTTAAATTGCCACTTTGTCTGATTGTTTGGAAGGTGGCTCTTACTGCGTCCTTTAATAAAGTGTATCCCAGAATGGCACCTAATTAATTGCCATTCAAAAATGCGATTTACTTTTTTTGTAGTAACTTTGGAGCCGTGGCTTACAAACTTCTCAATAGTGACGCGCGCCTTTTTCCTGCAGAAGTTTTTTTAGATATCGCACATACGACTGTTTTCGACGTTAGTGGGGATTCTCAGAAGCCGCCCCCAAATTCAAAAAATGTTGGCAGGATACGGACAGTTTATTCGACGTTATACGAAACACGTAAGCGCCGTTCAAATTCATAAAAATGTTGGCACCAAAATATTAAAAATGGCTCTAGTAGCCAATAGTAAATGGCAAAATTATTCCATTGTACACCATAGTCTTGGCCTTTTGTTGTAGTGCCACTTTCGAGGTCTGTGGCTAGCGATGCGCGGATGAAATCGAAAATCGCTGGCAGGGATAGAACTTCATTGGCAATTAATATTTCATAAAGGCGTATCAAAAATGTATTTGTGTATTTCGACCAAGCGACAGTCGCTTTACGTCTTTGGCTATTTAGCACCCTCTCGACTCGGCAATAAAACACTTGTTGTTTTTGTTAGTCGTGGCATTTACTGCGCGCATTATTTTTTTATCATATGTGTTGCTGTTTGAATACCCAATCTCAAATGTGGTATTGTGTACTCGATACCAAAATAATCAGTTCTTTTACTACACTATTCACTAAACAAAAGAAGACGGAGAATTATTTTATATATTTTTCCTAAAGTTAAAGTTGATCGATTGCAAACACGGCCCGTAGAAACGAGAAAAGAATTCAATACAAAAACTCTACACAACACAATGCGTATGGCCACGGAACGGATTTTTTGAAACCAGCATGCGTTTTTTTGGATGTGGCCATAGCATACAAACCAGCCAGCCGGACTTTCACCAAAACTTTCCGAGCCAGCGATTGATGTTCAAGGAGGAGACCATCGAAACCCGTAGTATTGTTTATTCATCCTAATTTAAATGTTATTCTTATCTTCGCATAGTTCGAATAATGTCATAAAATTCTGCATGTACACTCGCGGAGTTGTTTTGCCACCATTATCATTTTGTAAGTACTACGCACTTGATGGACACTTTTTTTTACATTAAGTGAGGGGAATACAGATCGACTGACCGAAGAGTTATGTGCAGTTCTATGATGTATTGCCATATCAAAGTATTATTTTTCGATTCATTAGATTTTCGGAGGAAATTATTTATAGTGTGAAAATTGAAAGAAAGCGCAATGCTTTATTTAATTCATTGCTTACTACTGCGCTCTTGACGACTGCTATATAAAAATACACACCCACATGCTACATGCGTACGTGGATAAGCAAAAAGGTGTAAAAGGGAGCGGTAGACTATACGATGGTTTGTTGCGCCAGGAAACATTTGCTAAAAAAACAATGAGGAAAAAAAAGGACTACAATACAAAAACCCTACATCCCGTAAAATAGACGACATCAATTTTGAACATTTTATTCATGGAACACGATTTTATTCATTTGTATGTGAAATTTGTTATGTATTCATAAAAGGCAACGTGGTGTTGACTTTTTATTCGAAGAAAAAATGCATTCTATAAATGGTCCTTAGGAGTGTCTAGTGAAGTGATTATGTTTCGGATGCATAAACTTTAGATAATTTTTTTTTATCTTTTTTGTATAATTGACAGTTGATAGTCCATAGTGAAAATGTCACAGCTGATTGTGCATCCTTGTAATGAGATAACTGGCAATTTGTGCTCATTTCTCATTATAATACATTTTCAATAATAATAGACTTCCTTTTAATAGCCGTGTCGAAACGGCGTTTTACATTACGGTGAAACCACTTAAAGTAATTTTTAAACACTCAAAAATATCAAAAATGCTGATGACACCCTTGAAAACCATATCGGTGTTCGGTCGAAACTGGGACACATTGTTTGCAGCACGGGCATTGCACCACGGTGGCTCCTAGTAAAATAGCACAGTACGTTGTCGTAGCCGTCATGAAGTCTCTACATACATCTAGGTATTTAAATTCTCGGTTAATAAAAGTATTTGTAATGCCATGTAAAGCTTTCATGGAGCTGCTCTGTTTGCGGAGCCCAATTTGGTGGACAATTTTCCACCATGGATTCTGAAGTAGTACCCCCAGTACTTTGGATATTAATAAGAAAAATTAGAATGTCATCATTAATACATACTTACTCGACTTTTGTCTGGACAATCCCGGTAAATACAATTGTGTTAGCCTAGTAGTCTATGAAATGACAACTGCTATTTCGCATACAGAATAAACTGCTTCTATGATACTACTACTACATAAAGCACTTCGCAATTTTTCGTTGTAGTTTTTACATTTTTCGCTGCAACATTTTTGCACGAATATCTAAAGGACTGTGTAGACCATTTTTTTTTCATATATTTAATCTTTATATAGAAATCGAAAAATTCTATAGTTAAAATAATTTTTTTTTATTTCCCTATTTTTCAGATACCAATCACAATGTCTATGGATATTTTATGCCTTTGCAAGAAAAAATCCTATTAACCGATGGTCATGTTCTTGGATTCCGTGGAGATTATAATGGTGTATTGCTATTGGATACAGTTTTGCAGACTCCTGTGCCCAATAATGATGATTATATACAATTGGAAATGTTGCTTTCAGAAGCGATATTATTTCAAACCTGCCTTAAAGATCTTGAGCAGGATATCGAATGTCCTATGATTTGCAAAATGAGTTAACAGAGAAAATACGAAATGCTCAAAGCAATTCGAAAAAAGGCATTAAGGCACAAAGGGTAAGTAATAAGGGGCTTATGAATAAAAAAAAGAATACTGCTTTAGAAAAGTGAATAGTTCAAGACAAAGGCATTCCACGAATTTAAAACCACGGTTGCCACTCGTCCAAAAAATAATTTACGAAAATTTGAAGAAAATTTTGTCAAAAATCTAACAAGTTTTTTTTGTCTAGAAAATTTGTTCAAAATGTTATTTTTATAGAAAATTTTGTCAAAATTTTATTTCTTGTTGTTTGTGATTTCAGCCTAAAACCATGCATTGTCTAAACTACAAGTGTAGCTTAACCAACAGAGGAAAATAATGTTTGTCAAATTGGATGGATGCACGTTTCGGAATTACCACATTCCTTATCAGCATCCTCTATTTACAGCAAAACTATCAACCAATTATCAGAATAAATTCAGGCAGTTCACTAAACCCAAAAGTAAACCACACTTGAACCTTCCGAAAAAAGGTTTTACACGATAGCCGGCTTATGCCGAAATAAATTCGTACAAACATATGTGAATTTATTCTGATAATTGGTTGATAGTTTTGCTGCAAGTAGAGGATGCTGATGAGGAATGTGGTAATTCCGAAACGTGCGTCCATTCAACCATCTTGCAGTCTATAGGGCTTTGCCCAAATAAATTTGACAAACATTATTTTCCTCTGTTGGTTAAGCTACACTTGTAGTTTAGTCTATGCATGGTTTTAAGCTGTAATCAAAAACAACAACAATGATTAAAGAAAAAAACCAACAATAACAAAACAACAATTTTATTTCTATAGAAAATTTTGTCAAAATTTTAATTTCCGTATAATTTTTTTCAAAATTTTATTTCTATAGAATATTTTGTCAAAATTTTATTTCTATAGAAAATTTTGTCAAAATTTTATTTCTATAGAAAATTTAGTCAAAATTTTATTTCTATAGAAAATTTAGTCAAAATTTTATTTCTATAGAAAATTATGTTAAAATTTTATTTCTATAGAAAATTATGTCAAAATTTTATTTCTATAGAAAATTTTGTCAAAATTTTATTTTTATAGAAAAATTTTTTCAAAATTTTATTTCTATAGAAAAATTTGTCAAAATTATGAAAAAAAGAAAACTGCTTTAGAAAAGTGGATAGTTCAAGACAAAGGATTTCCACGGGTTTAAAACCACGTTGCCCGGCCACTCGTCCAAAAAATAATCTACCAAATTTGAAGAAAATTTTACCCACATCTACCAAATTTGAAAAATTTAATTTTGAAGTTTTATATCAAAAATTTCCCAATTTTTTCTCTAGAATATTTTGTCAACATTTTTATTCCTCTACAAAATTCGAAATTTACTTCTATGAAAATTTTTTTTTGTCAAATTTTATTTCTATAGAAAATTTTGTCAAAATTTTATTTCTATAGAAAATTTTGTCAAAATTTTATTTCTATAGAAAATTTTGTCAAAATTTTACTTCTATAGAAAATTTTGTCAAAGTTTTATTTCTATAGAAAATTTTGTGTAAATTTTATTTCTATAGAAAATGTTGTCTAAATTTTATTTCTATAGAAAATTTTGTCTGAATTTTATTTCTATAGAAAATTTTGTCTATATTTTATTTCTATAGAAATTTTGGTCAAAATTGTACTTATGTGGAAAATTTTGGTCAAAATTTTATTTCTATAGAAAATGTTGTCAAAATATTTAATTTCTATAGAAAATTTTGTCAAAATTTTATTTCTATAGAAAATTTTGTCAAAATTTTATTTCTATAGAAAATTTTGTCACAATTTTATTTCTATAGAAAATTTTGTCAATATTTTATTTCTATAGAAAATTTTGTCTAAATTTTATTTCTATAGAAAATTTTGTGTAAATTTTATTTCTATAGAAAATTTTGTCAAAATTTTATTTCTATAGAAAATTTTGTCAAAATTTTATTTCTATAGAAAATTTAAGTATATATTATGTGGAGAGGAATATTTTGCAAAATCTGCCAAAATGTCAAGAATTCTACCAATCTAAACACCAAACAGTGAAAAATCTATCATTTTTGGTAGAATTTCTACCAACTTGTGG
>PGFW01000445.1:52997-63743 GCA_003123925.1 Haematobia irritans
AAATATGACAACTAATTCTCCTCTACTCCCTGGAGTTGCGACACGGATTGAATGTCCCCGAGTGAAGCAAACGTAAATCTATAAGTTGGAAGAATACCAATCTGGTCTGCCGTGAAACACTCGTCTCTTATAGCGCAGGACTTCATATATCCGTAAGATTGTTGAAAACAGGGAGGATATTGTTCGCGACATGATTATGGGTCGGAAGAGGACTATAGGAACACAAATTTAAAATTCAAAAATCCACAACAGACCTGCATTGTTCCTCCCTGACCTGAGATGGATGTAATTCATAGGGTAGTTTGTTTTCAGTATAGTCCCACTATCACCTGCTTGCGTATTTGTGCAGCCCTGATGTTGATATATTAGTAGCAAATACCCTCAAATTTGTCGCAGTGAAAAATAATGAAGATATCAACATTCTACGAACTTCTTTTCCGAAAATATATGACAGGTGTTGACGTTGTTCAATATGGCCATGGGTGACCATATTGAATGTCTTTGTAAAGGCGCGTCTTGGGCTTGGTAAGACTTTATTTTAATCAAACGGACCCAACGACCCCGCGGGGATGAAGCAGAGGGTTGTAGCCAGCTACAAAGAGCCGGTTTTAAGACTACTAAACTCAATACACAAGTTCTACATACATCTAGGTATTTAAATTCTCGGTTAATAAAAGTATGTTGTAATGCCATGTAAAGCTTTCATGGAGCTGCTCTGTTTGCGGAGCCCAATTTGGTGGACAATTTTCCACCATGGATCTGAAGTAGTACCCCCAGTACTTTGGATATTAATAAGAAAAATTAGAATGTCATCATTAATACATACTTACTCGACTTTTGTCTGGACAATCCCGGTAAATACAATTGTGTTAGCCTAGTAGTCTATGAAATGACAACTGCTATTTCGCATACAGAATAAACTGCTTCTATGTACTACTACTACATAAAGCACTTCGCAATTTTTCGTTGTAGTTTTTACATTTTTCGCTGCAACATTTTTGCACGAATATCTAAAGGACTGTGTAGACCATTTTTTTTTCATATTTAATCTTTATATAGAAATCGAAAAATTCTATAGTTAAAATAATTTTTTTAATTTCCCTATTTTTCAGATACCAATCACAATGTCTATGGATATTTTATGCCTTTGCAAGAAAAAATCCTATTAACCGATGGTCATGTTCTTGGATTCCGTGGAGTATAATGGTGTATTGCTATTGGATACAGTTTTGCAGACTCCTGTGCCCAATAATGATGATTATATACAATTGGAAAATGTTGCTTTCAGAAGCGATATTATTTCAAACCTGCCTTAAAGATCTTGAGCAGGATATCGAATGTCCTATGATTTGCAAAATGAGTTAACAGAGAAAATACGAAATGCTCAAAGCAATTCGAAAAAAGGCATTAAGGCACAAAGGGTAAGTAATAAGGGGCTTATGAATAAAAAAAAGAATACTGCTTTAGAAAAGTGAATAGTTCAAGACAAAGGCATTCCACGAATTAAAAACCACGGTTGCCACTCGTCCAAAAATAATTTACGAAAATTTGAAGAAAATTTTGTCAAAATCTACCAAGTTTTTTTTGTCTAGAAAATTTTGTCAAAATGTTATTTTTATAGAAATTTTGTCAAAATTTTATTTCTGTTTTTTGTGATTTCAGCCTAAAACCATGCATTGTCTAAACTACAATGTAGCTTAACCAACAGAGGAAAATAATGTTTGTCAAATTGGATGGATGCACGTTTCGGAATTACCACATTCCTTATCAGCATCCTCTATTTACAGCAAAACTATCAACCAATTATCAGAATAAATTCAGGCAGTTCACTAAACCCAAAAGTGAACCAAACTTGAACCATCCGAAAAAAGGTTTACACGATAGCCGGCTTATGCCGAAATAAATTCGTACAAACATATGTGAATTTATTCTGATAATTGGTTGATAGTTTTGCTGCAAGTAGAGGATACTGATGAGGAATATGGTAATTCCGAAACGTGCGTCCATTCAACCATCTTGCAGTCTATAGGGTTTTGCCCAAATAAATTTGACAAACATTATTTTCCTTTGTTGGTTAAGTTACACTTGTAATTTAGTCTATGTATGGTTTTAAGCTGTAATCAAAAACAACAACAATGATTAAAGAAAAAAACCAACAATAACAAAACAACAATTTTATTTCTATAGAAAATTTTGTCAAAATTTTATTTCCGTATAATTTTTTAAAATTTTATTTCTATAGAATATTTAGTCAAAGTTTTATTTCTATAGAAAATTTTGTCAAAGTTTTATTCTATAGAAATTTAGTCATAATTTTGTATTTTTCAATAGAAAATTAGTCAAATTGGTAGGTTACTCCTTCAGGTTTTTCTCTCTATATTGAGAGTTTGCTACATATTCGGCGATCACCCTCGTAATTATGCAGCTAAAAAATTTTTTCCTCTGCGATCATACTCTTTTGAGTTAAAACTGGAGCCCAACAACCGCTAATGGAATGTATCGTCGTCATGCTTTGTAAAATTATATTGCGTTCATCTATATATTTGTGAGTCAGCTCTCCTGAGTCACGGATAGTGAAACGCTGCGTTTGTACTCATCCCTATTACATTACAATAGAGATAAAATAAACGGCCGAAGACGGACATTCAAATTAATGTTAAATTGAGTAATGAATATTTAAAAATTCTTAATTTCTATTACTAATTAAAAAATCAAATCTTTTTATTTTTCTTTTTTTAGTGGAACACCATATGCCTGCAAGTTCCTTATTCGAGTCTCAAATTTGTGGCCAATAATTTGGTTATAATGTTGAAGAGGCTCGAACGTCATGTCCCAGCATTGGCCATTGCATCGGCCATAAATGAGAGACTCATTGATTTGTTGAACGGTGGTCGCACATCCGATATAAGTTGGCATTGCAACAATTTTCGAGTTCTTATGCACTCGGAAGCCGTTCGTAGACAGACTTTTGAAAAATGGCCCCATATGGACTATAAATGGGCCTTACCCTGACTCTTATACAAATGGCTCAGGCTGGATTTTATCATCAGCCATCATCGTCGGGAGAAGATAGGGCCATGTGTTTCACATGTAACGTTTGTCTTGTATGTTGGGAGAAAACCGATGAGCCCTGGAGTGAACATGAAAGACACTCACCCATGTGTCCCTTTGTAAAGGGTGAATACACTCAAAATGTTCCATTAGCTGTTACATATGCCACAAATCCCGCAGTTGAGGCACCCGGAAATCTTGGCTTTGATGTAGTGTCCAATAGCGATTATGCCAATGTATTGTGTACTAGCTGTTCACAAACTGGCGATATAACAATTTGGAGTATTGAACGTCATCTTAAACAAATGCATTCCTTCAATATTTCTTCCCTCATGAAAGATATTTTGGGCGATGGTGACCATAAAAGCACCGGTGGGGGTGATGCTGAAAAGGTAGACCAGAGTTATGAATGGACTCGCGTTACGGCTATATGTGTTTTACCCAATGCCCGAGCTCAAAGTAAAATATACGCCATGAATGTAACACAAAGTGGATCAACTTGTCTGGCAAGTGGCGTAGCAGCAGTAAGTGGCAATTTACCACCATCTTCGGTAACACCGTGTACATCAACATCAACCATGCGGGCAGGAGTTGTAGGATCCAAGATAATTTTAGGACTAAGTACACGCAAAACCTCCGGTGAACATTTACTCTCAATGGTTGTCGTTAATATTATCGAAAGTGACAAGCCGGTCGTCCGTGATCCAAATCGTAACAAAAATGAAATTGAAATTGATTTAGAGACAGACGCATGTTAGTATCGATGAAGCAGCTTTATCTAATATGGAAAATAACAAACAGATGGGCAGTACTTCGAGTAGTGTTAAAGGTAAATATATAAATCACAGTTTACATTTTGTCATTTTATTATTTCATATTTATAAAAGAACAGAGTAACTGCAAAGCTGAAAAAACCCCCAGTTTTATTGGTCCATTAGTCATGTGTGGTTCATTTGAAAATTTTCTCCGTTATTTTTTCAAAACCTGTGGTCGTTGTTTTTTGAAAAAAGTTAACCGCCATGACCGGTACAAATGGTTCTTACCAAAAAAATCAAATATTTAAATTAATTGTTATTTTCAACGTAAAAAAATATTCAATAATTTGTAGAGGTGCTATAAATATGGGCCCCATGAAAATTTTCGCAAAATCTAAATGAACTAGGACCCCAAAAAATTATATGGAAAACAAGAAAATCAAATATTTATGTTTTTTGGGGAGTAACTTCATTTTATTTTTAGACCTGTTTGCATTGTGAAAAAACCCCAATATTTCAAATGAAAATGAACCCCAAGTGTGGTGAACTTGATTCTCCATCATCACCCAGCAAAAAAATTTGGAAATTCACAACNTCTTTGTAAAGGCGCGTCTTGGGCTTGGTAAGACTTTATTTTAATCAAACGGACCCAACGACCCCGCGGGGATGAAGCAGAGGGTTGTAGCCAGCTACAAAGAGCCGGTTTTAAGACTACTAAACTCAATACACAAGTCTCTACATACATCTAGGTATTTAAATTCTCGGTTAATAAAAGTATGTTGTAATGCCATGTAAAGCTTTCATGGAGCTGCTCTGTTTGCGGAGCCCAATTTGGTGGACAATTTTCCACCATGGATCTGAAGTAGTACCCCCAGTACTTTGGATATTAATAAGAAAAATTAGAATGTCATCATTAATACATACTTACTCGACTTTTGTCTGGACAATCCCGGTAAATACAATTGTGTTAGCCTAGTAGTCTATGAAATGACAACTGCTATTTCGCATACAGAATAAACTGCTTCTATGTACTACTACTACATAAAAGCACTTCGCAATTTTTCGTTGTAGTTTTTACATTTTTCGCTGCAACATTTTTGCACGAATATCTAAAGGACTGTGTAGACCATTTTTTTTTTCATATATTTAATCTTTATATAGAAATCGAAAAATTCTATAGTTAAAATAATTTTTTTTAATTTCCCTATTTTTCAGATACCAATCACAATGTCTATGGATATTTTATGCCTTTGCAAGAAAAAATCCTATTAACCGATGGTCATGTTCTTGGATTCCGTGGAGATTATAATGGTGTATTGCTATTGGATACAGTTTTGCAGACTCCTGTGCCCAATAATGATGATTATATACAATTGGAAATGTTGCTTTCAGAAGCGATATTATTTCAAACCTGCCTTAAAGATCTTGAGCAGGATATCGAATGTCCCTATGATTTGCAAAATGAGTTAACAGAGAAAATACGAAATGCTCAAAGCAATTCGAAAAAAGGCATTAAGGCACAAAGGGTAAGTAATAAGGGGCTTATGAATAAAAAAAGAATACTGCTTTAGAAAAGTGAATAGTTCAAGACAAAGGCATTCCACGAATTAAAACCACGGTTGCCACTCGTCCAAAAAATAATTTACGAAAATTTGAAGAAAATTTTGTCAAAAATCTACCAAGTTTTTTTTGTCTAGAAAATTTTGTCAAAATGTTATTTTTATAGAAAGTCTCTACATACATCTAGGTATTTAAATTCTCGGTTAATAAAAGTATTTGTAATGCCATGTAAAGCTTTCATGGAGCTGCTCTGTTTGCGGAGCCCAATTTGGTGGACAATTTTCCACCATGGATCTGAAGTAGTACCCCCAGTACTTTGGATATTAATAAGAAAAATTAGAATGTCATCATTAATACATACTTACTCGACTTTTGTCTGGACAATCCCGGTAAATACAATTGTGTTAGCCTAGTAGTCTATGAAATGACAACTGCTATTTCGCATACAGAATAAACTGCTTCTATGATACTACTACTACATAAAGCACTTCGCAATTTTTCGTTGTAGTTTTTACATTTTTCGCTGCAACATTTTTGCACGAATATCTAAAGGACTGTGTAGACCATTTTTTTTTTCATATATTTAATCTTTATATAGAAATCGAAAAATTCTATAGTTAAAATAATTTTTTTTAATTTCCCTATTTTTCAGATACCAATCACAATGTCTATGGATATTTTATGCCTTTGCAAGAAAAAATCCTATTAACCGATGGTCATGTTCTTGGATTCCGTGGAGATTATAATGGTGTATTGCTATTGGATACAGTTTTGCAGACTCCTGTGCCCAATAATGATGATTATATACAATTGGAAATGTTGCTTTCAGAAGCGATATTATTTCAAACCTGCCTTAAAGATCTTGAGCAGGATATCGAATGTCCTATGATTTGCAAAATGAGTTAACAGAGAAAATACGAAATGCTCAAAGCAATTCGAAAAAAGGCATTAAGGCACAAAGGGTAAGTAATAAGGGGCTTATGAATAAAAAAAAGAATACTGCTTTAGAAAAGTGAATAGTTCAAGACAAAGGCATTCCACGAATTAAAACCACGGTTGCCACTCGTCCAAAAAATAATTTACGAAAATTTGAAGAAAATTTTGTCAAAAATCTACCAAGTTTTTTTTGTCTAGAAAATTTTGTCAAAATGTTATTTTTATAGAAAATTTTGTCAAAATTTTATTTCTTGTTGTTTGTGATTTCAGCCTAAAACCATGCATTGTCTAAACTACAAGTGTAGCTTAACCAACAGAGGAAAATAATGTTTGTCAAATTGGATGGATGCACGTTTCGGAATTACCACATTCCTTATCAGCATCCTCTATTTACAGCAAAACTATCAACCAATTATCAGAATAAATTCCAGGCAGTTCACTAAACCCAAAAGTGAACCACACTTGAACCTTCCGAAAAAAGGTTTACACGATAGCCGGCTTATGCCGAAATAAATTCGTACAAACATATGTGAATTTATTCTGATAATTGGTTGATAGTTTTGCTGCAAGTATAGGATGCTGATGAGGAATGTGGTAATTCCGAAACGTGCGTCCATCCAACCATCTTGCAGTCTATAGGGTTTTGCCCAAATAAATTTGACAAACATTATTTTCCTTTGTTGGTTAAGTTACACTTGTAGTTTAGTCTATGTATGGTTTTAAGCTGTAATCAAAAACAACAACAATGATTAAAGAAAAAAACCAACAATAACAAAACAACAATTTTATTTCTATAGAAAATTTTGTCAAAATTTTATTTCCGTATAAATTTTTTTCAAAATTTTATTTCTATAGAATATTTAGTCAAAGTTTTATTTCTATAGAAAATTTTGTCAAAGTTTTATTTCTATAGAAAATTTAGTCAAAGTTTTATTTCAATAGAAAATTTAGTCAAAGTTTTATTTCTATAGAAAATTATGTTAAAATTTTATTTCTATAGAAAATTATGTCAAAATTTTATTTCTATAGAAAATTTTGTCAAAATTTTATTCTATAGAAAATTTTTTCAAAATTTTATTTCTATAGAAAAATTTGTCAAAATTATGAAAAAAAGAAAACTGCTTTAGAAAAGTGGATAGTTCAAGACAAAGGTATTCCACGGGTTAAAACCACGGTTGCTCGGCCACTCGTCCAAAAAATAATCTACCAAATTTGAAGAAAATTTTACCCACATCTACCAAATTTGAAAAATTTAATTTTGAAGTTTTATATCAAAAATTTCCCAATTTTTTCTCTAGAATATTTTGTCAACATTTTTATTCCTCTACAAAATTCGAAATTTACTTCTATGAAAATTTTTTTTTGTCAAATTTTATTTCTATAGAAAATTTTGTCAAAATTTTATTTCTATAGAAAATTTTGTCAAAATTTTATTTCTATAGAAAATTTTGTCAAAATTTTACTTCTATAGAAAATTTTGTCAAAGTTTTATTTCTATAGAAAATTTTGTGTAAATTTTATTTCTATAGAAAATGTTGTCTAAATTTTATTTCTATAGAAAATTTTGTCTGAATTTTATTTCTATAGAAAATTTTGTCTATATTTTATTTCTATAGAAAATTTTGGTCAAAATTGTACTTATGTGGAAAATTTTGGTCAAAATTTTATTTCTATAGAAAATGTTGTCAAAATTTTATTTCTGTAGAAAATTTTGTCAAAATTTTATTTCTATAGAAAATTTTGTCAAAATTTTATTTCTATAGAAAATTTTGTCAAAATTTTATTTCTATAGAAAATTTTGTCAATATTTTTTTTATAAGAAAATTTTGTCTAAATTTTATTTCTATAGAAAATTTTGTGTAAATTTTATTTCTATAGAAAATTTTGTCAAATTTTATTTCTATAGAAAATTTTGTCAAAATTTTATTCTATAGAAAAATTTAAGTATATATTATGTGGAGAGGAATATTTTGCAAAATCTGCCAAAATGTCAAGAATTCTACCAATCTAAACACCAAACAGTGAAAAATCTATCATTTTTGGTAGAATTCTACCAACTGTGGTTAAAACTGGAGCCCAACAACCGCTAATGGAATGTATCGTCGTCATGCTTTGTAAAATTATATTGCGTTCATCTATATATTTGTGAGTCAGCTCTCCTGAGTCACGGATAGTGAAACGCTGCGTTTGTACTCATCCCTATTACATTACAATAGAGATAAAATAAACGGCCGAAGACGGACATTCAAATTAATGTTAAATTGAGTAATGAATATTTAAAAATTCTTAATTTCTATTACTAATTAAAAAAACAAATCTTTTTATTTTTCTTTTTTTAGTGGAACACCATATGCCTGCAAGTTCCTTATTTCAGTCTCAAATTTGTGGCCAATAATTTGGTTATAATGTTGAGAGGCTCGAACGTCATGGCCCAGCATTGGCCATTGCATCGGCATAAATGAGAGACTCATTGATTTGTTGAACGGTGTCGCACATCCGATATAAGTTGGCATTGCAACAATTTTCGAGTTCTTATCACTCGGAAGCCGTTCGTAGACAGACTTTTGAAAAATGGCCCCATATGGACTATAAATGGGCCTTACCTGACCAAAGGCTCAGGCTGGATTTTATCATCAGCCATCATCGTCGGGAGAAGATAGGGCCATGTGTTTCACATGTAACGTTTGTCTTGTATGTTGGGAGAAAACCGATGAGCCCTGGAGTGAACATGAAAGACACTCACCCATGTGTCCCTTTGTAAAGGGTGAATACACTCAAAATGTTCCATTAGCTGTTACATATGCCACAAATCCCGCAGTTGAGGCACCCGGAAATCTTGGCTTTGATGTAGTGTCCAATAGCGATTATGCCAATGTATTGTGTACTAGCTGTTCACAAACTGGCGATATAACAAATTTGGAGTATTGAACGTCATCTTAAACAAATGCATTCCTTCAATATTTCTTCCCTCATGAAAGATATTTTGGGCGATGGTGACCATAAAAGCACCGGTGGGGGTGATGCTGAAAAGGTAGACCAGAGTTATGAATGGACTCGCGTTACGGCTATATGTGTTTTACCCAATGCCCGAGCTCAAAGTAAAATATACGCCATGAATGTAACACAAAGTGGATCAACTTGTCTGGCAAGTGGCGTAGCAGCAGTAAGTGGCAATTTACCACCATCTTCGGTAACACCGTGTACATCAACATCAACCATGCGGGCAGGAGTTGTAGGATCCAAGATAATTTTAGGACTAAGTACACGCAAAACCTCCGGTGAACATTTACTCTCAATGGTTGTCGTTAATATTATCGAAAGTGACAAGCCGGTCGTCCGTGATCCAAATCGTAACAAAAATGAAATTGAAATTGATTTAGAGACAGACGCATGTTAGTATCGATGAAGCAGCTTTATCTAATATGGAAAATAACAAACAGATGGGCAGTACTTCGAGTAGTGTTAAAGGTAAATATATAAAATCACAGTTTACATTTTGTCATTTTATTATTTCATATTTATAAAAGAACAGAGTAACTGCAAAGCTGAAAAAACCCCCAGTTTTATTGGTCCATTAGTCATGTGTGGTTCATTTGAAAATTTTCTCCGTTATTTTTTCAAAACCTGTGGTCGTTGTTTTTTGAAAAAAGTTAACCGCCATGACCGGTACAAATGGTTCTTACCAAAAAAATCAAATATTTAAATTAATTGTTATTTTCAACGTAAAAAAATATTCAATAATTTGTAGAGGTGCTATAAATATGGGCCCCATGAAAATTTTCGCAAAATCTAAATGAACTAGGACCCCAAAAAATTATATGGAAAACAAGAAAATCAAATATTTATGTTTTTTTGGGGAGTAACTTCATTTTATTTTTAGACCTGTTTGCATTGTGAAAAAACCCCAATATTTCAAATGAAAATGAACCCCAAGTGTGGTGAACTTGATTCTCCATCATCACCCAGCAAAAAAATTTGGAAATTCACAACTTTAAAAGCACTTCCAAAAATGTCATCCCAAAGAAGTTCGTTTGAGTCAATTTTTTATAACTCGCTTTTTTCATATTTTTAATGAGAAATTTAAAATTGTTAAAAACAAATTAAGAATTAATAAAATGGTACAAATTATTTAAATTTTGCCGAAAAAAATGCTAAATCCATTCTAGAAAAATGCGAATTTTTGAAAATATTTGATGTCAAACATTCCAGACAAGCGTTAGAATGCAATAAATATCATAAAAAAGGGGTAAAAATTATTTATTTGCCAATATATCACAAAATTTCTTAATTCAAATCCAAATCACTGAATTCGCATCACACCTTAATAAGTGATGCAAATGCAGTGCAACGGCTGTTGAAATGTGGGTACATCCGTCCTATGACAAGCCCATGTTAAATTTATCGCTTCTGCGTCAATTTTGCACAACTTCCGAGCAATAATGTA
>PGFW01000445.1:73265-85864 GCA_003123925.1 Haematobia irritans
TTGGAGGATTCCTTGGTCCTCACCATTAAGGTGATCCAGGGTATACAGCGGAGATATACTTTCGCAGTTCTAGAGTCAGCGTTCTGGCAGGTCCGAATGTTATTCTCTACGCAGTGGTGTCCACAGCACTGCATAACTTACCACTGACCGGTCAATAGGTCCACAGCCCAAGTGGCGCGGCAAGCGAATTTTTTATACCGCAGAGCAAATGGAGGTAGCAAGGGCAGACGACTTGAGAAGGCTGTCGAGTGTGGCCCCTTGGGTAATTTAGGGTCGGAATTTATTTCGCCATCGACTCTGACAACTACCTTGGTGCAATGGTTAGCATGCCCGCCTTGCATACACAAGGCCGTGGGTTCGATTCCTGCTTCGACCGAACACCAAAAAGTTTTTCAGCGATGGATTATCCCACCTCAGTAATGCTGGTAACATTTCTGAGTGTTTCAAAGCTTCTCTAACGCCGTTCGGACTCGGCAATAAAAAGGAGGACCCTTGTCATTGAACTTAACATGGAATCGGACAGCACTAAGATATAAGAGAAGTTCACCACTGTGGTATCACAATGGACTGAATAGTCTAAGTGAGCCTGATATATCGGGCTGCCACCTAACCTAACCTAACCTACCTGAGTACTTCTGCCGTCCCTGCAGTGAATAGTGTTGTGGATGAGGATTTGGTGGCAGATATTCCCAAATGTCAAGCAGTGAAATAATAGCAAGGTAGACGATTAATCGATCACAGATACAATCCACAATGGGCCAAGATACCAAGATTGCACAGTCGTCTGTATATCATAAAATATTTACGCCACAATGGGGTGGTGATAGGTAGAGGATGAATAGTGCCGAAGATATCACCCCATCTTGTGGAAATCCCTTTTTCACTCTACGGGGTCTAGATTTCTTATCACTAAATTTCAGCGCCTGTACATATAACTTAGAACCCAATGCTTGGTTTCTGCCGGTAGAGACGTATTCACCATGTCCTCGAACAGTCGGTAGGACCAATACCTCTAGAATTCCAATTTCAGACAAACTGGGTAAAAACTACGTATTTTAGAAGCCCAAGAAGTAAAATCGGGAGATCGGTCTATATGGGGCTATACCAATGGACCGATAGGGAGCATTTTCGACACACCTCTTTATGGTCCAAAAATACCTGTAGATTTCCAATTTCAGGCAAATCGGATAGAAAATACAGTTTCTAGACATCCAAGAAGTAAAATCGGGACATCGGTCTATATGGGGGCTATACCAAAACATGGACCGATACGGACCACACCTATTTGTAGTCATAAAATACCTCTTTATTTCAAAACGGACAGTTTCTAGAAGCCCAAGAAATAAAATCGGGAGATCAGCCTATATGGGAGTTATACCAAAACATGGAACGATACGGACCATTTTCGACACACCTCTTTATGGTCCCAAAATATCTGTAGATTTCCAATTTCAGGCAAATCGGATTGTAAATACAGTTTCTAGACGCCCAAGAAGTAAAATCTGAAGATCGGTCTATATGGGGGCTATACCAAAACATGGACCGATACACCCCATTTTCGGCACACCTATTTGTGGACTTAAAATACCTCCAGATTTCCAATTTCAAGCAAATCGGATAGTAAATACAATTTCTAGAAGCCCAAGAAATAAAGATCAGTCTATATGGGGGCTATACCAAAACATGGACCGATACGGACCATTTTTGGACACATCTCTAGAAGCCCCAGAAATAAAATCGGCCCAAAGTCTATATGGGGGCTATACCAAAACATGGACCGATACTCCCAAGAAGTAAAAGAAGTAAAATCGGAAGATCGGTCTATATGGGGGCTATACCAAAACATGGACTGATACACCCCATATTCGGAACACCTATTTGTGGTCATAAAATACTTCTAGATTTCCAATTTCAGGGCAATCGGATAGTAAATACAGTTTCTAGAAGCCCAAGAAATAAAATCGGGAGATCAGTCTATATGGAGGCTATACCAAAACATGGACCGATACTATCCATTTTCTGCACACCTATTTGTAGTCATAAAATACCTCTAGATTTCCAATTTCAGGCAAATCGGATAATAAATACAGTTTCTAGATGTCCAAGAAATAAAATCGGGAGATCAGTCTATATGGGGGCTATACCAAAACATGGACCGATACTATCCATTTTCTACACACCTATTTGTGGTCTTAAAATACCTCTAGATTTCCAATTTCAAGCAATCGGATAGAAAATACAGTTTCTAGATGTCCAAGAAATAAAATCGGGAGATCGGTCTATATGGGAGCTATACCAAAACACGGACCAACTTCGACACATCAATTTTTGGTCCTAAAATACATATAGATTTTCAATTTCAGGCAAATCGGATAGAAAATACAGTTTCTAGGCGCACAAGAGGCAAAATCGGGAAATCGGTATGTATGGGGGGGCTATACCAAAACATGGACCGATAGGCACAAATATATATCAAAACTTGGACAGATATAGGCCATCTTCGAACTTGACCTGCCTGCAAACAAAACACGAATCTGTGTCAAAATTGCAGGACGATAGATTGAAGGCTGTAGCGTGATTACAACAGACAGACGGATAGACATGCTTACATCGTCTTAAAATATCTCCTTGACCAAGTGTATATATACTTTATATAGTCGGAAATCGATATTTCGACTTATTATACTTGTCAGAGTCGATGGCGAAATAAATTCCGACCCTAAATTACCCAAGGGGCCACACTCGACAGCCTTCTCAAGTCGTCTGCCCTTGCTACCTCCATTTGCTCTGCGGTATAAAAAATTCGCTTGCCGCGCCACTTGGGCTGTGGACCTATTGACCGGTCAGTGGTAAGTTATGCAGTGCTGTGGACACCACTGCGTAGAATAACATTCGGACCTGCCAGAACGCTGACCTTAGAACTGCGAAAGTATATCTCCGCTGTATACCCTGGATCACCTTAA
Source organism: Haematobia irritans (assembly GCA_003123925.1). Classification (NCBI taxonomy): domain Eukaryota; kingdom Metazoa; phylum Arthropoda; class Insecta; order Diptera; family Muscidae; genus Haematobia; species Haematobia irritans. Next base: position 76,229 of record PGFW01000445.1, read on the forward strand.
TGGTGAGACCAAGATCCTCCAAGAAGTATATGTCTGTTGTGAAAGCAGTATCTCCTGAGTTATTATTACGGTGTCCAAATAACCGGTTTTTTTGAAAAGACGGTTAGTCTCTACATACCATCTAGGTATTTAAATTACCTCGGTTAATAAAAGTATCTTGTAATGCCCATGTAAAGCTTTCATGGAGCTGCTCTAGTTTGCGGAGCCCAATTTGGGGACAAATTTTCCACCATGATTCTGAAGTAGCTACCCCCAAGCTACTGGATATTAATAGAAAAATTAGAATGTCATCATTAATAACATACTTTACTCGACTTTTTGTCTGGACAATCCCGGGTAAATACAAATTGTGTTAGCCTAGTAGTCCTATGAAATGACAACTGCCTATTTGCGCATTACAGAATAAACTTTGCTTCTATGACTACTACTACATACATAAAGCACTTCGCAATTTTTCCGTTTGTAGTTTTTACATTTTTTCCGCCCTGCACATTTTTTGCACGAATATCTAAAGGCAACTGTGTAGACCATTTTTTTCATATATTTAATCTTTATATAGGAAATCGAAAATATTCTTATAGTTAAATAATTTTTTTTTATTTCCCTATTTTTCAGATACCAATCCACAATTGTCTATCGAGATATTTTATGCCTTCTGGCAACTGAAAAAATCCTTATTAACCGATGGTCATGTTCTTGGATTCCGTGGCAGATTATAATGGTGTATTGCTATTGGATACAGTTTTTTTGCAGACTTCCTGTGGCCCAATAATGATGATTTATTATACAAATTGGAAATGTTTGCTTTCAGAAAGCGATATTTTTCAAACTGCCTTAAAGGCATCTTTGAGCAGCGATATCCGAATGTCCTATGATTTGCCAAAAATGAGTTAACAGTAGAAAATTTACGAAATGCTCAAAGCAATCGAAAAAAAGGCATTAAGGCCACAAAGGGTAAGTATAAGGGGCTTCATGTAATAAAAAAAAGAATACTGCTTTAAGAAAATGAATAGTTTCAAGACCAAAGGCATCCACGAATTTTAAAACAACGGTTGCCACTCGTCAAAAAATATTTACGAAAATTTGAAGAAAAATTTTGTCAAAAATCTAACAAGTTTTTATTTGTCTAAGAAAATTTGTTCAAAATGATTATTTTTATAGGAAAATTTGTCAAAAATTTTATTTCTTGTTGTTTGTTGATTTCAGCCTAAAACCATGTCATTGTTCTAAACTACAAGTCGTAGCTTAACCAACAGGAGGAAAATAATGTTTGTACAAATTGGATGGATTGCACCGTTTCGAATTACCACATATTCCTTATCAGCATCCTCTATTTACAGCAAAACATCAAGCCAATTATCAGCAGAATAAATTCAGGCAGTTCACTAACCAAAAGTGAACCAAAGTTGCAACCATCCGAAAAAAAGGTTTACACGATAGGCCGGCTTTATGCCGAAATAAATTCGTACAAACATATGTGAATTTATTCTGATAAAGTTGGTTTTGATAGTTTTGCTAGCAAGTTTAGAGGGATAACTGATGAGGAATATTGGCTAATCTTCCGAAACGTGCGTCCATTCAAACCATCTTGCAGTCTATAGGGTTAATTGCCCAAATAAATTTGACAAACATTATTTTTCCTTTGTTGCGTTAAGTTACACTTGTATTTAGTCTATAGTAGCGTTTTAAGCTTGTAATCAAAAACACAACAATGATTAAAGAAAAAAAACCAACAATAACAAAACAACAATTTTATTTCTATAGAAAATTTTGTCAAAATTTTAATTTCCGTATTAAAATTTTTTTCAAAATTTCTATTTCTATAGAATATTTTAGTATCAAAGTTTTATTTCTTATTAGAAAATTGTTGTTGTCAAAGTTTTTATTTCTATAGAAAATTTAGTCAAAGTTTTATTTCAATAGAAAATTTAGTTCAAGTTTTATCTTCTATAGAAAAATTATGTTAAAATTTTATTTCTATAGAAAAATTATGTCAAAATTATTTCTATAGAAAATTTTGTCCAAAATTTTATTCTTATAGAAAGAATTTTTCAAAATTTTATTTCTATAGAAAAAATTGTCAAAATTATGAAAAAAGAAAACTGCTTTTAGAAAAGTTGGATAGTTCAAGAACAAAGGATTTCCACGGGTTTAAAACCACGTTGCCCCGGCCACTCGTCCAAAAAATAATCTACCAAAATTGTTGAAGAAAATTTTAACCCCAACATCTACCAAATTTGAAAAAAATTTAATTTTGAAAGTTTTAATATCAAAAATTTCCCAATTTTTTCTCTAGAATATTTTGTTCTCAACATTTTTATTCCTCACAAAATTCGAAATTTACTTCTATGAAAATTTTTTTTGTCATTATTTCTAATAGAAAATTTTGTCAAAATTTTATTTCTATAGAAAATTTTGTCAAAATTTATTTCTATAGGAAAATTTTGCTCAAAATTTTATCTTCTATAGAAAATTTTCGTCAAAGTTTTATTTCTATAGAAAATGTTTTGTTGGTAAATTTTAATTCTATAGAAACTTTGTCTAAATTTTATTTCACTAGAAAATTTTGTCTGAATTTTATTTCTATAGAAAATTTGTCTATATTTTATTATAGAAATTTTTGGTCAAAAATTGTACTTATGTGCGAAAAAATTTTGCTGTCAAAATTTTATCATATAGAAAATGTTGTCAAAATATTTATTTCTGTAGAAAATTTGTCAAAATTTTGATTTCTATAGAAAAATTTTGTCAAAATTTTATTTCTATAGAAAATTTTTGTTCAACAATTTTATTTTCTGATAGAAAATTTTGATCCAATATTTTAGTTATCTCATAAGAAAATTTTGTCTAAATTTTATTTCTATAGAAAATTTTGTAGTAAATTTTATTTTCTATAGCGAAAATTTTGTCAAAATTCTTATTTCTATAGAAAATCTTTGTCAAAATTTTATTGCTATAGAAAAATTTTTAAGTCATATATATGTGGAGAGGAATTATTTTGAAAATCTTTTATGCCAAAATGTCAAGAATTCTACCCAATCTAAAACAACCAAAACAGATGAAAAATCTATCATATTTTGGTTAGAATTTCTACCAACTTGTGGTTAAAACTGCGAGCCCAAACCAACCGCTAATGGAATGTATCGTCGTACTTATTGCTTTGTAAATTATATTGCGCTTCATCTATATACTTTTGTGAGTAGCTCCCTGAGGTCACGGATAGTGAACACCGCTTCTGGCGGTTTCGTACTCATCACCTATTCATTACCAATAGCAGATTAAATAAACACGCGCGAAGACGGACATGTCAACACACTCAATGTTAAATTAGTAATGAAATATTTTAACAAATTCTTAATTTTCCATTACCTACATAAATAAAACAAATCTTTTTCATTTTCTATTTTTTTAGATTCTGGAATCACATTATGCCTGCAAGTTCTATTTCTGAAGTCTCAAATTTGTGGCCATAATTTGCGTTATAATGTTTGCGAGGCCCTCCGAACGGTCACCTGCGCCCACGTCATTGGCCATTGCAATCGAGCCATAACATGAGAGGGACTCACTTGATTTGCTTGAACGGTGGTCGCCACATCCGATATAAGTTGGCATTGCAACAAATTTTCGAGTTCTAATGATCCACCATCGAAAAGCCGTTCGTAGACCACCAACGGACTTTTTGAAAAATGGCCCACACCCCATCATGGAACATAAATGGGCCTTACCTGACCAAAGGGCCTCAAGGCGATTTATATCAGCCATCATCGTCGGGAGAAGATAGGGCCATGTGTTTCACATGTAACGTTTGTCTTGTATGTTGGGAGAAAACCGATGAGCCCTTGGAGTGAACATGAAAGACACTCACCCATTTGTGTCCCTTTTGTAAAGGGTGAATACACTCAAAATGTTCATTAGCTGTTACATATGCCACAAATCCCGCAGTTGAGGCACCCGGACAATCTTGGCTTTGATGTAGTGTCCAATAGCGATTATGCCAATGTATTGTGTACATAGCTGTTCACAAACTGGCGATATAACAAATTTTGGAGTATTGAACGTCAATCTTAAAACAAATGCATTTCCTTCATATTTCTTCCTCATGAAAGATATTTTGGGGCGATGGTGACCATAAAAGCACCGGTGGGGGGTGATTGCTGACAAAGGTAGACCAGAGTTATGAATGGACTCGCGTTACGGCTATATGTGTTTTACCCAATGCCCGAGCTCAAAGTAAAATATACGCCATGAATGGTAACACAAAGTGGATCAACTTGCTCTGGCAAGTGGACGTAGCAGCAGTAAGTGGCGAATTTACCACCATCTTCGGTAACACCGTGTACATCAACACAACCATGCGGGCAGTGAGTTGGTAGGATCCAAAGATAATTTTAGGACTAAGTACACGAAAACCTCCGGTGAACATTTACTCTCATGGTTGTCGTTAATATTATCGAAAGTGACAAGCCGGTCGTCCGTGATCCAAATCGTAACAAAAATGAAATTGAATTGATTTAACGCATGTTAGTATCGATGAAGCAGCTTTATCTAATATGGAAAATAACAAACGATGGGCAGTACTTCGAGTAGTGTTAAAGGTAAATATATAAATCACAGTTTACATTTTGTCATTTTATTATTTCATATTTATAAAAGAACAGAGTACTGCAAAGCTGAAAAAACCCAGTTTTATTGGTCCATTAGTCATGTGTGGTTCATTTGAAAATTTTCTCCGTTATTTTTTCAAAAACCTGTGGTCCGTTGTTTTTTGAAAAAGTTAACCGCCCATGACCCGGTACAAATGGTTCTTACCAAAAAAATCAAATATTTAAATTAATTGTTGATTTTCAACGTAAAAAAATATTCAAATAATTTGTAGAGGTGCTATAAATATTGGGCCCCATGAAGAATTTTCGCAAATCTAAATAACTAGGACCCCAAAAAATATATGGAAAACAAGAAAATCAAATATTTAGTTTTTTTTGGGGAGTAACTTCATTTTATTTTTAGACCTGTTTGCATTGTGAAAAAACCCCAATATTTCAAATGAAATGAACCCCAAGTGTGGTGAACTTGATTCTCCATCATCACCCAGCAAAAAAATTTTTGGAAAATTCACAACTTTAAAAGCACTTCCAAAATGTCATCAAAGAAGTTCGTTTGCAGTCAATTTTTTATAACTCGCTTTTTTCATATTTTTAATGAGGAAATTTAAAATTGTTAAAAACAATTAAGAATTAATTAAAATGGTACAAAATTATTTAAATTCTTGCCGAAAAAAATGCTAAATCCATTCTAGAAAAAAAATGCGAATTTTTGAAAATATTTGATGTCAAACATTCCAGACAAGCGTTAGAATGCAATAAATATCATAAAAAAAGGGGTTAAAATTATTTATTTGCCAAATATATCACAAAATTTCTTAATTCAAATCCAAATCACTGAATTCGCATCACACCTTAATAAGTGATGCAAATGCAGTGCAACGGCTGTTGAAATGGGGTACATCCGTCCTATGACAAGCCCATGTTAAATTTATCGCTTCTGCGTCAATTTTGCACAACTTCCGAGCAATAATGTCTGTCCTGTAAAATTCCATGTAAAAGTCATTGTCTTTTGACCAAATTTGCACTACTTCCGTGATCAAAAAGAATATTTTCTTTGCTTTTTTGGTTACGTTTTTTGCTGGGTATAGCAAATGAAACAGTTCCTTCACAAATTATTTGCTTTTTTTTCCTATTATTTCTCTCCTCTCTCTCCTCTCCCGGCATCTTGTTGTTACCTTCATTCTAAACTTATTGTTAAATTTAATTTACCTCATCGTCGCATTTCAGCAAGCGGCGAAACCATCGAGCATAATGAAACTCATCTAAACAAAAAGTATTCATGACGATTCGTGATGACAAAACTCAAAGTTCCATTTTTTGACAAATATTACGATGGTCTGCGGACAGCAATGTTTTGTAGCCGATATTGTGCCTGCCTCTTACACACTGAAGTTGTTGCAGCTCATCGGGTGATAAATCGGACTCTCCCATGGAATACAATGATGCCTATCTGGAAGCCGAGTTTCAAAAAAATGGCAGAACAATTCAATGATCTGAATAATCTCTTCGGACTATGACTATGGTCAACCTGCTGGAGAATTAAACATGATATCTGGTGTGGGGTGGAGGAAGTGGACCAAGTGCAACAGCCGATGATATGGAAATGGATGGCCAATTATTTCAAGAGAAATCTATTTGGCTGCAGCGAAAAATGTTCAGAAATCTAAAACCTGCTCTAATCAATGATTACGGCAAAGACAAAAATCTATCTCCCAATCCTGAAGTGGTGGTAGTTCGTCACCCAAAGTTGCAGAAGCGCGTTTAGTGAAGAATTCCGATTGCATTGTAGAAAGCGTTTGCATTCTTAAGCGAACTAATGCCTTAAAACAAGATGGCCCCAATGACGACGGCGATGAACTTGTGGAAATATGTGAAATTGTATCCTACGAATAGTAATTCGCGATCAGTTGTTGGTAAAATTTGGTTAAAACCAAGATAGTACACCAGTAGTCTGCAAAGAAAATTCCCAATAATAAGATTATAACGGTGTTCGTCGTTAATGAAAATGTAAACTGCGATAATGATGAATGAGGATTTCGCCATGAATGAAGAGATGCATTCATCTAGCCAATCGGTTGGTGGACAATTACTTCTTTTCGATTATATCAATGGTGCTTATTCCCAATGAACATAAAATGGCCATGGACATTCAACGAAAAATTGCCGCCAAACAAATATGTATGCTGCCAAATTTCCAAAATATCAGTATGCGGGGGAATCTATTATGCAAACATCACCAAAATATGAATGCGGGGAGCATTTTGTGTTGTCTGTGCCAATGGTTCATTTGAGATATTCTTCCCTGGCTGATTTTCAACGCCATTAGCACCATACGAAAGAACACGCATTATTTCGTTTCGGTGGCTTATTGTCGTAGTCTTGAGAGTTGTGTTGTTGTACGCGAAAGGGCTACTTATATTTTAACTCACTCAATGATGCCGATAATGAATCGGGCGGCGATGAAATGATTGATATGGAAGAAGGAAACCTGTCCAAGTTTATTGGTCTCTTCGAATAATGAATGTAATTGGGCGCAGCCATGGAGCGTTGTGTTACAGATGCGGTGACACACCAAAGCAAAGCGAAAATTTGAATTTCGCATACAAATGCTATGCAAGAAGCAGAAGATGCTCAAAAATGCCACACACCTACAGCATTTACCACCACCATTAAAAGTGGATTGTGGAACAAGTTCGATAGCAGAGCTCTACTGGGTGGTGGTATATGCCAATCATCACCTTCCGGCCAATCATCGACATCCATAAATACGCAACTACATCAAATCTTTTGGCCTATCGCAGTTGGTGATCTCTCACTGGAGGACTTGCGTACTTTGTATTCGCTAACACAATTCGACCATAAAGTTGTATTGTATACAGCTGAAGTAACCAAGTTGCTGGAATGATTTGGGCCAAGCGCAAAAGCAGAGGAAACCATCATTGCATACATGGCGGACTGCATAACGCATGCGTAAGTAAAATATAATTATAATATATATTTTTTGGTCATAACAATTCCCCTATACAAACAATTTTTTTTGGCTTCACTTACGAGATAATTGCTTAATATAAATTTAATTTAATAACATAAAAAAAATTAAAATTAATAAATTTAATTTTTTTCAATCACAATCAAATGATTGTATCAATCAAATGGTCAATGAATTGGTCCAATTAAAATAAACATTTTGATTGATTTTTTGTTTTAATTATTATTTGTTTTTTGATTAATTCCATTTTTAATTGAAAATTTTTCTAAAATTCAATTAAAATATCAATTGGAAATATTTTGGAGATATTTTTGTACCCACCACCATAGAATGGTGATGGGGGTATAATAAGTCGAAATATCGATTTCCGACTATATAAAGTATATATACACTTGGTCAAGGAGATATTTTAAGACGATGTAAGCATGCTCTATGCTCTGTCTGCTTGTAATCACGCTACAGCCTTCAATTATCGTCCTGCAATTTTGACACAGATTCGTGTTTTGTTTGCAGGCAGGTCAAGTTCGAAGATGGCCTATATCTGTCCAAGTTTTTGATATATATTTGTGCCTTTCGGTCCATGTTTTGGTATAGCCCCTCCCATACATACCGATTTTCCGATTTTGCCTCTTGTGCGGCCTAGAAACTGTATTTTCTATCCGATTTGCCTGAAATTGAAAATCTATATGTATTTTAGGACCAAAATTGATGTGTCGAAGTTGGTCCGTGTTTTGGTATAGCTCCCATATAGACCGATCTTCCCGATTTTATTTCTTGGGACATCTAGAAACTGTATTTTCTATCCGATTGCTTGAAATTGGAAATCTAGAGGCTATTTTAAGGACACAAATAGGTGCTGTAGAAAATGGATAGTATCGGTCCATGTTTTGGTATAGCCCCATATAGACTGATCTCCCGATTTATTTCTTGGACATCTAGAAAACTGTATTTATTATCCGATTTGCCTGAAAATTGGAAATCTAGAGGTATTTTATGACTACAAATAGGGTGTGCAGAAAATGGATAGTATCGCGTCCATGTGTTTTGGTATAGCCTCCATATAGGACTGATCCTCCCGATTTATTTCTGGGCTTCTAGAAACTGTATTTACTATCCGATTTGCCTGAAATTGGGGAATCTAGAAGTATTTTTATGCACCACAAATAGGTTGTTCCGAATGGGGGTGTATCAGTCCATGTTTTGGTATAGCCCCCATATAGACGATCTTCCGATTTTACTTCTTACTTCTTTGGAGTATCGGTCCATGTTTCTGGTATAGCCCCCCATATAGACTTTTGGGGCCGATTTTATTTCTGGGCTTCTAGAGATGTGTCAAAATGGTCCGTATCGGTCCATGTTTTGGTATAGCCCCCATATAGACTGATCTTTATTTCTTGGGCTTCTAGAAATTGTATTTACTTATCCGATTTGCTTGAATTGGAAATCTGGAGGTATTTTAAGTCCACACAATAGGGTGTGCCGAAAACTGGGCGTGGTTCGCCGGTCCATGTTTTGGTATAGCCCCCCATATAGGACCGATCTTCAGATTTTACTTCTTGGCGTCTAGAAACTGTATTTACAATCCGATTTGCCCTGAAATTGGAAATCTACAGACATATTTGGGCCATAAAAGAGGTGTGTCGAATAATGGTCCGTATCGTTCCATGTTTGTGATAACTCCCATATAGGCTGATCTCCCGATTTCTATTTCTTGGGCTTCTAGAAACTGTCCGTTTTGAAATAAAGAGGTATTTTTATGACTACAAATCAGTGTGGTCCGTATCGGTCCATGTTTTGGTATAGCCCCCATATAGACCCGATGTCCGATTTTACTTCTTGGATGTCTAGAAACTGGTATTTTCTATCCGATTTGCCTGAAATTGGAAATCTACAGGTATTTTTGGACCATACAAGAGTGTGTCGGAAATGCTCCCTAGTCGTCATTGGTATAGCCCCATATAGACCGATCTCCCGATTTACTTCTTGGGCTTCTAAAATACGTAGTTTTTACCCAGTTTGTCTGAATTGGAATTCTTAGAGGTG
>PGFW01000445.1:94436-101936 GCA_003123925.1 Haematobia irritans
AGAAATAAAATGTTGACAAAATTTTCTATAGAAAATATAGTTTTGATAAAATTTTCTATAAAAATAAAATTTTGACAAATTTTCTATAGAATAACTTTTGACAAAATCTTCAAAAGAAACAAAATATTGACAAAATTTTCTATAGAAAATAAATTTTGATAAAATTTTCTATAGAAATAACAATTTTGACAAAATTTTCTATAGAAATAAAATTTTGACAAAATTTTCTATAGAAATAAAATTTTGACAAAATTTTCTATAGAAATAAAATTGTAGACAAAATTTTCTATAGAAATAAAATTTTTGGCAAAATTTTCTATAGAAATAAAATTTTGACACAATTTTCTATAGAAATAAAATTTTGACAAAATTTTCTACATAAATAAAATTTTGACCAACATTTTCTATAGAAATAAAATTTTGACAAAATTTTCTATAGAAATAAAATGTTGCCAAAATTGTCTATAGAAATAAAATGTTGACCAAAACTTTCTATAGAAATAAAATGTTGACCAAAACTTTCTATAGAAATAAAATTTTGACAAAATTTTCTATAGAAATAAAATTTTGACCAAAATTTTCTATAGAAATAAAATTTTGACCACATTTTTTTTATAAAAATAAAATATTGACAAAATTTTCTATAGAAATAAAATATTGACAAAATTTTCTATAGAAATAAAATGTTGACAAAATTTTCTATAGAAATAAAATGTTGACAAAATTTTCTATAGAAATAAAAGTTTGACAAAATTTTCCATAGAAATAAAATTTAGACAAAATTTTCTATAGAAATAAAATTTTGACACAATTTTCTATAGAAATAAAATTTTGGCAAAATTTTCTATAGAAATAAAATTTTGACAAAATTTTCTATAGAAATAAAATTTTGACAAAATTTTCTATAGAAATAAAATTTTGACAAAATTTTCTATAGAAATATAGTTTTGATAAAAATTTCTATAAAAATAAAATTTTGACAAAATTTTCTATAGAAATAACATTTGACAAAATTTTCTATTAGAAAAAAATTTGCAAAATTTTCTATAGAAAATTAAATTTTTGCAAAATTTTCTATAGAAATAAAATTTTGAAAACATTTTTATAGAAATAAAATTTTGACAAAATTTTCTATAGAAATAAAATTTTGACAAAATTTTCTATAGAAATAACATTGTGACAAAATTTTCAAAAGAAACAAAAATTGACAAAATTTTCTATAGAAATAAAATTTTATTAAAATTTTCTATAGAAATAAAATTTTTCGCAAAATTTTCTATAGAAATACAATTTTGGCAAAAATTTTCTATAGAAATAAAATTTTTTGGCAAAATTTTCTATAGAAATAAAATTTTTGACAAAATTTTTTATAGAACAAATTTTTTTGGCAAATTTTTATAGAAAAAATTTTTGCAAAATTTCTATTACAAATAAATTTTGACAAAATTTTCTATAGAAATAAAATTTTGAAAAAATTTTGACAAAATATTCTATAGAAATAAAATGTTGATAACAATTTTCTATAGAAATAAAAATCAAAAAAACAGACAATGGCAAATAAATAAATACTTACTTTGTCGGAATACATTTGATCAACGGTTTCAACAACCACCGGAGCAATAAGTAAATCATCCATATTCACATTGGATGTACTGGCATTTGAAGACACAGCATCCATATTATCAATACGTGTAGCCTCCGATGTGGCAGCACGGTTAAAGTGTAATTGTTTCTACTTCCAGTAGACCTCTTAGTTGATTACTAACACTTTTGCATTTGATCAAAATGGGGAAAGTGCGAAAATCCACACCATCTAAAAATATAAACAACACGTCCAATAAATACCCAAGCAATTTGCATAAATTTTAAAAATGTATACATACAATTGAACACAATTTTTTAATATCAATACCTGCTGCTTGTACTAGCCGGCATTGTTCCGTAATATATCATTAAAGTGGAGGAAAAGTTTACATTGTTTTTATTGACATTTGGCAAATTCGTAATCAAAGATATCGGCTCAAATGGAAAACCATATAAACCAAATCTAAAAGGAAATAAAAAAGGGATAAATTTTTCATAAAAATCAGACGAAATAAATTCTATATTCAATAAAATACCTAGTTCCGATTAATGCACCATATGGATCCCAACGTCGTTGTATTTCCTCCGATATATCAACTAATAATTTTACACACATCTCGGATATCGCTATTGTACGTTTTATTGGTTGATGTAATACAGGCCAACATTACATACCAACGAACAACACTGGCATGCTTGGCAAAGGGCAGTTCATTGAATGTAGTGGATATAGCATTGCGTAAAAGCTATATCCAATTTAGAAGAAGATTTTTGTTTTAGCTGGTAAATTGCAAAAACCACTGGAAAAATAAAATATGTACATAGTTAAAAAGTTTACTTCTGCGGAAAAGTTCTAGCTATTGTGACCTTGTTGACTTACTCTGTTACATAAGCATTAGCTTAACACATTTATGGGCCATACTACGACTACTGTGTATGATACAATGACGTAAAGTATTTTCCAAATATTTTTTCGGCTTGACAAATACACTCAAGTTGTTGGGCTAATTATTGGTAGACCCTTATTGCAGTTCAGATTTTGTGTGAACGGAAACGTTTCAAACGTATACAACATATCCATGTCAATATGGTCGAGAGCATAATTTCGAGCTAATGTTGTGGATTTTTCACTACTGATAATTTTGAAAAGATTATCCAATAATTGATTGCTCTCCAGCATAGCAATGCGTTGCCAAACGTTCATTGGAATGTGGGCTTGGGTTTTACAGCTCGTACATATACAGAGATTTCATGTAACCAGTCGCATCCTGTAAAACAAAAAGCAAATTATTAAAAGTAATCCCCTACCACTTTTTTGTGCATTAAAGTTTACCTCGTGTTTTACACTGACCATCTTTGACTGGATCACCCATTGTTTTATGTGTAGCAAAAAGTTTCTAGTGCGTGTTTTTAAATAATTTTGGCGCAAGTTAAGATAACCGATCCTCCTTGATCAGATAGATCTATACAGGAGGATAATTCAATAGGTCCGGCCAAAATTTCAGCATTTGTGCGTTTGCAAAAATTCCTCATTTAATACCGGATTTCATTATTTCCTGTTCGGAGTAGAATACATTGGCGCGTATATATAGGTGTTTTTGAATTTGGAAAAAAAGCTCACATAAATTATTCATACCTTCATTGCTGCCGGATGGTGTTTCATTTGGCCCTCCAACATCTGTTGCTGTACGCCTTAAAACTGGAATGTGGTCCCTTCATTCTATAGCCAAAAACCACTAGTATTTCTGCTTCAGCAAGGTTACTTGTATGGCTGCTGGGTTATGACATTGTTGATATAGCGAAAATTTTAAATCAATGTGACCCAAAGTGGCTGCTTGTAACAGATTAATTTCAATAATATGTTCATCCCAAGTGGTCCTAAAAATAAATGGTCATAAAAATATTAGCAAAAGATTATCAATTATATTGTTCCTGAATAGTGCTCTGATTTTTTTATTTATATATAAAGTCTGTCTTATTTGTGAAATTCTACTGTGGCATTGATGGATCCCATGAGTACACACAAACAAAATTTTTCTGATTCAATCACGAAATTAATTGATCCTATTAATTTTTTGAATTGAAATGTCTTCAATCACAGTAATGATAGTATCAATTAAAACATTAATTGATCCAATTAAAAAATTAATTGATACTATTAATTTGTTTGATAGATTTTTGTTTCAATTAAAAAATTTTTTAAATTTTTTAAATTATTAATTGAATATTTTTTAAAAATCAATTAAGATTTTAATTGAAAAAATGTTCGTGAAATTTGTTTCTGTGTATTACCCTCTTATAGTCAACTGAAATATACACAACAACTCATTTTTATTAGTTTTTTTTTTGTTAATATGTGTCCAAATATTTATAATTTTAAATTTTATTATACATTATAATAGAGTAGTATCCTGTTGTTGTATTATTGTTAGTATATTAATGTTAGAAATAAGAGAATTGTTTTGAGTAGTATTTAAAATGTTGATTTAAGTAACTGTATAAGGCCTTTGTAAGGCTTAGTTACATATGAAAATAAATAAATTAAAAAATATCGATCGGTGATCCATATCGCACACATAAAACAATTTTTTTTGTCTTCAATCACGAAATTAATTGATCCAAATAATTTTTAATTGAAATGTCTTCAATCACAGAAATGATAGTATCAGTCACAGAATATTATTGAAATTCTATTAAAAAATTAATTGATACTATTATTATTTGTGATTGAGTTCAATTAAAAAATGTTTTGAATCAATTAATTGTTTTAATTGAATATTTCTCAACTAAGACATTTAATTTTGTAAAACTTTCGTAAAAATTCTTTTCGTTAACCGGCCTTATAAGGTCGAAGGCTGCTTCGTGGCGGATTACCGATGTTTGAACAAATGTTAATGCCGATCCTTCGTTCGACATCTACGTTTATAGAAATTTTCATATTTTGTTGGTTTCATTGATTTAAATTCCTTATTGGATTTGATATATACGAAATATTTTTTATCCATTTCAGATGAACGATATATTCAACAACGTAAAAAACAAAGCCAATAATATGGTTGACAAAATGAGTATGATAAAAATGTTGGACTTAAGTGGAAATGGGGATTTGAAGCCAAACGGCATAGGACGTAAGTCTTTCAGTAAATTAATAGTTTCATTAAACAATCAATAAAATATACGAATACATACGCATTTTAAGAACATTGTTTGTTTCTTTAAAAAATTAATTAACCAATTTTATTTTTTAGCCATAGAAGTAACTGCAGACTGCATAAATCAAAACAATAACAATGACAAAACCAATACCGAAGATAAGTCTTCGAGTAAAAATAAAACGGCAAGTTCTGGCAGTGGTGCTGCTACTTTGCCAAAGTTTAAATTCATATGCGAGTATATAGATCAACAGTTGGGTTCAACTTCAAAACCTACGGCTGATGGCAAGGACGAGGATAAAACATCAACCGACAAAAATTCACAATCCTCCAAAAATGATGCTTCGGCAGATGGTTTGGGTGAAAATTTGAGTACAAATTCACCCACAGTCTTCCCATGGCATAAACTTTTGTCACCACCATCCAAGCAAATGATCGTAATTGATCGCATGCATTCGGGAGCAAGGCGTTTTGTGGTTCTTGATTTCGGTTCTCCTATTCTTTTAACGGATTTAATAATACCAGCCTGTGACGAGTTAGCTTCATTGCATATTGACATTTGGTGTTTTGATGAGGAGACCGATTGTATACGTCCTGTCTCGTCGAGGCTTCTGATATTGGGACAAAAACTCTAGTTCTAAGCGATATACAACCTCCGCCCATATGTCGTTATATGAAAATAACTATAATGGGCCGCATTGGTATGTCATCGACAAAATGTAAAATCCCCCTTGGATCATTCTTTGGTCATATGATCATATTGGAATCGGATGGTTATGGAGATTTGTTTATGAATTACATGAGCCATAAACCCCAAAATATACAAGCTCAATTGAAAGCATTAAATTCCTTACATGAAGATGTCCATTGTCGCTATAGTCTGGCGAGTTGTAAGCTGTTGGAGCTATTAACACCGCTTCTCAATTCGGATGTCTCAAATGTGGCGCACATGCAAGCATTCATAAATAAGCAGAGGAGTGAAGATGACACTACAATGACGGTAGAAGGTGGCAAGATTACTGGCATATATGAGGTAGGCGAATTGAAATAACAATGAAAAATTTTGTTTGTTTGTTTTGGCTTTAATCACATAATTTGTTGATCCAATTAGCGCTTAATTGAAATTTTAAGTTAAATTTAAATTAAATTAAATTAAATCAAATCAAATCAAATNTAGGACCACTTGGGATGAACATATTATTGAAATTAATCTGTTACAAGCAGCCACTTTGGGTCACATTGATTTAAAATTTTCGCTATATCAACAATGTCATAACCCAGCAGCCATACAAGTAACCTTGCTGAAGCAGAATACTAGTGGTTTTGGCTATAGAATGAAGGGACCACATTCCAGTTTTAAGCGTACAGCAACAGATGTTGGAGGGCCAAATGAAACACCATCCGGCAGCAATGAAGGTATGAATAATTTATGTGAGCTTTTTTCCAAATTCAAAAACACCTATATACGCGCCATGTATTCTACTCCGAACAGGAAATAATGAAAATCCGGTATTAAATGAGGAATTTTTGCAAACGCACAATGCTGAAATTTTGGCCGGACCTATTGAATTATCCTCCTGTATAGATCTATCTGATCAAGGAGGATCGGTTATCTTAACTTCGCCAAAATTATTTAAAACACGCACTAGAAACTTTTTGCTACACATTAAAACAATGGGTGATCCAGTCAAAGATGGTCAGTGTAAAACACGAGGTAAACTTTAATGCACAAAAAAGTGGTAGGGGATACTTTTAATAATTTGCTTTTTGTTTTACAGGATGCGACTGGTTACATGAAATCTCTGTATATGTACGAGCTGTAAAAACCCAAGCCCACATTCCCAATGAACGTTTGCAACGCATTGCTATGCTGGAGAGCAATCAATTATTGGATAATCTTTTCAAAATTATCAGTAGTGAAAAATCCACAACATTAGCTCGAAATTATGCTCTCGACATATTGACATGGATATGTTGTATACGTTTGAAACGTTTCCGTTCACCAAAATCTGAACGCAATAAGGGTCTACCAATATTAGCCCAACAACTTGAGTGTATTTGTCAAGCCGAAAAATATTTGGAAAATACTTTACGTCATTGTATCATACACAGTAGTCGTAGTATGGCCCATAAATGTGTTAAGCTAATGCTTATGTTAACAGAGTAAGTCAACAAGGTCACAATAGCTAGAACTTTTCCGCAGAAGTAAACTTTTTAACTATGTACATATTTTATTTTCCAGTGGTTTTTGCAATTTACCAGCTAACATAAAATCTTCTTCTAAATTGGATATAGCTTTACGCAATGCTATATCCACTACATTCAATGAACTGCCCTTTGCCAAGCATGCCAGTGTTGTTCGTTGGTATGTAATGTTGGCCTGTATTACATCAACCAATAAAACGTACAATAGCATATCCGAGATGTGTGTAAAATTATTAGTTGATATATCGGAGGAAATACAACGACGTTGGGATCCATATGGTGCATTAATCGGAACTAGGTATTTTATTGAATATAGAATTTATTTCGTCTGATTTTTATGATAAATTTATCCCTTTTTTATTTCCTTTTAGATTTGGTTTATATGGTTTTCCATTTGAGCCCGATATCTTTGATTACGATTTGCCAAATGTCAATAAAAACAATGTAAACTTTTCCTCCACTTTAATGAATATATTACGGAACAATGCCGGGCTAGTACAAGCAGCAGGTATTGATATTAAAAAATTGTGTTCAATTGGTATGTATACATTTTTAAATT
>PGFW01000445.1:104436-107087 GCA_003123925.1 Haematobia irritans
GTTTAGATTGTAGTTTAGTTTAGTTTAGTTTTATGTTTAGTTTTAGTTTATTTAAGTTTGAGTTTAATTTAATTTGATTTATTATTTGATTTGATTGATTTGATTTGATTGATTTGAATTTAATTTAAATTTAATTTAAATTTAACTTAAAATTCAATTAAGCGCTAATTGGATCAACAAATTATGTGATTAAAGCCAAAAACAAACAAACAAAATTTTTTCATTGTTATTTCAATTCGCCTACCTCATATATGCCAGTAATCTTGCCACCTTCTACCGTCATTGTAGTGTCATCTTCACTCCTCTGCTTATTTATGAATGCTTGCATGTGCGCCACATTTGAGACATCCGAATTGAGAAGCGGTGTTAATAGCTCCAACAGCTTACAACTCGCCAGACTATAGCGACAATGGACATCTTCATGTAAGGAATTTAATGCTTTCAATGAGCTTGTATACTTTTGGGGTTTATGGCTCAATGTAATTCATAAACAAATCTCCATAACCATCCGATTCCAATATGATCAGTATGACGCCAAAGAATGATCCAAAGGGGATTTTACATTTTTGTCGATGACATACCAATGCGGCCCATTATATGTTATTTTCATATAACGACAAATGGGCGGAGGTTGTATATCGCTTAGAACTAGAGTTTTTGTCCCAATATCAGAAGCCTCGACGAGACGTATACAATCGTCTCCTCATCAAAACACCAAAATGTCAATATGCAATGAAGCTAACTCGTCAACGGCTGGTATTATTAAATCCGTTAAAAGAATAGGAGAACCGAAATCAAGAACCACAAAACGCCTTGCTCCCGAATGCATGCGATCAATTACGATCATTTGCTTGGATGGTGGTGACAAAGTTTATGCCATGGGAAGACTGTGGGTGAATTTGTACTCAAATTTTCCACCCAAACCATCTGCCGAAGCATCATTTTTGGGATTGTGAATTTTTGTCGTTTGATGTTTTATCCTCGTCCTTGCCATCAGCCGTAGGTTTTGAAGTTGAACCCAACTGTTGATCTATATACTCGCATATGAATTTAAACTTTGGCAAAGTAGCAGCACCACTGGCCAGAACTTGCCGTTTTATTTTTACTCGAAGACTTATCTTCGGTATTGGTTTTGTCATTGTTATTGTTTTGATTATGCAGTCTGCAGTTACTTCTATGGCTAAAAAATAAAATTGTTAAATTAATTTTTTAAAGAAACAACAATGTTCTTAAAATGCGTATGTATTCGTATATTTTATTGATTGTTTAATGAAAACTATTAATTTACTGAAAGACTTACGTCCTATGCCGTTTGCTTCAAATCCCCATTTCCACTTAAGTCCAACATTTTATCATACTCATTTTGTCAACCATATTATTGGCTTTTGTTTTTTACGTTGTTGAATATATCGTTCATCTGAAATGGATAAAAATATTTCGTATATATCAAATCCAATAAGGAATTTAAATCAATGAAACCAACAAAAATATGAAAATTTCTATAAACGTAGATGTCGAACGAAGGATCGGCATTAACATTTGTTCAAACATCGGTAATCCGCCACGAAGCAGCCTTCGACCTTATAAGGCCGGTTAATCAAATTTTAACAAAATTTTCTATAGAAATAAAATTTTGACAAAATTTTCTATGGAAATAAAATTTTGACAAAATTTTCTATAGAAATAAAACTTTGAAAAAATTTTCTATAGAAATCAAATTTTGACAAAATTTTCTTTAGAAATAAAATTTTACCAAAATTTTGACAAATTTCCTATAGAAATAAAATTTTGACAAAATTTTCTATAGAAAGAAATTTTGGCAAAATTTTCTATAGAAATAAAATTTTGACAAAATTTTCTATAGAAATAAAACTTTGACAAAATTTTCTATAGAAATAAAATTTTGACAAAATTTTCTATAGCAATAAAAACGTTGATAAAAATTTCTATAGAAATAAAATTTAGACAAAATTTTCTATAGAAATAAAATTTTGACAAAATTTTCTATAGAAATAAAATTTTGACAAAATTTTCTATAGAAATAAAATTTTTGGCAAAATTTTTTACAGAAATAAAATGTTGATAAAAAAATTTCTATAAAAATAAAATGTTGATAAAAAATTTTCAATAGAAATAAAAGTTTGACAAAATTTTCTATAGAAATAAAATTTTGGCAAAATTTTCTATAGAAATAAAATTTTGACACAATTTTCTATAGAAATAAAATTTTGGCAAAATTTTCTATAGAAATAAAATTTTGACAAAATTTTATATAGAAATAAAATTTGACAAAATTTTCTATAGAAATAAATTTTGACAAAATTTTCTATAGAAATAAAATTTTGACAAAATTTTCTATAGAAATAAAATTTTGACAAAATTTTCTATAGAAATAAAATTTTGACAAAATTTTCTATTAGAAATATAAAAATTTTGACAAATTTTCTATAGAAATAAAAATTTTTGGCAAAATTTTCTAAAGAAATAAAAATGTTGATAAAAAAATTTCTATAAAAATAAAATGTTGACAAAAATTTTTAATAGAAATAAAGTTTTGACAAAATTTTCTATAGAAATAAAAGTTTGACAAAATTTTCTATAGAAATAAAATTTAGAAAAAAATTTTTCTTTATAGAAATAAAATTTAGAAG
>PGFW01000445.1:107935-122247 GCA_003123925.1 Haematobia irritans
AGAAATAAAATGTTGACAAAATTTTCTATAGAAATATAGTTTTGATAAAAATTTTCTATAAAAATAAAATTTTGACAAAATTTTCTATAGAAATAACATTTTGACAAAATCTTCAAAAGAAACAAAATATTGACAAAATTTTCTATAGAAATAAAATTTTGATTAAAATTTTCTATAGAAATAACATTTTTGGCAAAATTTTCTATAGAAATAAAAGTTTGACAAAATTTTCTATAGAAATAAAATTTAGACAAAATTTTCTATAGAAATAAAATGTAGACAAAATTTTCTATAGAAATAAAATTTTGGCAAAATTTTCTATAGAAATAAAATTTTGACACAATTTTCATTTTCTATAGAAATAAAATTTTGACAAAATTTTCTACATAAATAAAATTTTGACCAACATTTTCTATAGAAATAAAATTTTGACAAAATTTTCTATAGAAATAAAATGTTGCCAAAATTGTCTATAGAAATAAAATGTTGACCAAAACTTTCTATAGAAATAAAATGTTGACCAAAACTTTCTATAGAAATAAAATTTTGACAAAATTTTCTATAGAAATAAAATTTTGACCAAAATTTTCTATAGAAATAAAATTTTGACCACATTTTTTTATAAAAATAAAATATTGACAAAATTTTCTATAGAAATAAAATTTTGACAAAATTTTCTATAGAAATAAAATGTTGACAAAATTTTCTATAGAAATAAAATTTTGACAAAATTTTCTATAGAAATAAAAGTTTGACAAAATTTTCCATAGAAATAAAATTTAGACAAAATTTTCTATAGAAATAAAATTTTGACACAATTTTCTATAGAAATAAAATTTTGGCAAAATTTTCTATAGAAATAAAATTTTGACAAAATTTTCTATAGAAATAAAATTTTGACAAAATTTCTATAGAAATAAAATTTTGACAAAATTTTCTATAGAAATATAGTTTTGATAAAAAATTTCTATAAAAATAAAATTTTGACAAGATTTTCTATAGAAATAACATTTTGACAAAATTTTCTATAGAAATAAAATTTTGCAAAATTTTCTATAGAAATTAAATTTTTGCAAAATTTTCTATAGAAATAAAATTTTGAAAACATTTTTATAGAAATAAAATTTTGACAAAATTTTCTATAGAAATAAAATTTTGACAAAATTTTCTATAGAAATAACATTGTGACAAAATTTTCAAAAGAAACAAAAATTGACAAAATTTTCTATAGAAATAAAATTTTATTAAAATTTTCTATAGAAATAAAATTTTTCGCAAAATTTTCTATAGAAATACAATTTTTGGCAAAATTTTCTATAGAAATAAAATTTTGGCAAAATTTTCTATAGAAATAAAATTTTGACAAAATTTTTTATAGAAACAAATTTTTGGCAAAATTTTTTATAGAAATAAACTTTTGACAAAATTTTCTATAGAAATAAAATTTTGACAAAATTTTCTATAGAAATAAAATTTTGAAAAAATTTTGACAAAATATTCTATAGGTTGTTTACAAATTATATTCATTTAATTAATTGACCTATAAATGGTGGCCCATATATTTTTTATTACCTATAAAAGTGCAATAAATAAATTATTCTTTTGGTTCTTGTTTTTCAGGAATGTATTGTACTCCAACATGAAATTAATGTAATACGTAATGTCATTAACCGTTTGGAATCAGCTTTGAAGCCCAGCACCGGAGAAGCTACTGAGACGCCAATTGATCCATCACAGGCATTACGTATGGCATCACGAGATAAACTACGTGTTCTGGGACAGGCTTTGATTGAAATATTACTCAATTTTTCCATTGAATATAGCTTAAAGGTAATTACCAATTCACCAATGGACTTGATAGTCTAAGTGGATGCATCAGGATCTCAGGGCTGCCACCTAATCTAATTACCAACTACTAAATGCCAATCGAAAAGGGTCCAATAATAAATCTTAATTTTTTTCTAGGATATGATGGCAATGCAGCAACTTTTTACTGTCGATGTGGCCAATATGTTGTTCAATTCATTTGTTGTCTATGGGGATGCCCATATACAATTGGCTACTTGTTCACTATTGGTTCGCATGTGTTGCGTTCAAAGTTGGTGGGGAGATTTTTTGGCCAATATATTTTGTACATTGTTTTCCTCACAGAATAGCAAAATTTTCCCACAAGATCGGTAAGATAGAATATTTATTAAAATTTTCTCTGATTTTTTGCTAAAACTGTTTTGTTTTATAGAATTTTCTTTTTATTAACCTACTTGGGAAGACGTAGTATATCAATGGGTAACTGTCGGTCCATAGTTATCGATGCTATTCTAAAAACCTTAGCCAAACAATTAGCACCAATTTCACCACGATATCAAGAAGCTACCAGTTCTGGTCTAAATATGTCCAATGCCGAAACATCAAGCGGTGGTAGTTTGTGTACCAAATCCGATTTACAGTTGATCACATGGTTGCTTTTATTCCTGTCGGTTTGTTTGGATGATCGTAAGGATAAATGTAAGACTTCTCGATATGGATTTATTGGTAAGAGTAAATTATCTAATGGTTCGCCACCCACAGCTGCCAATCGATGGGACTTTATGAGTTGTGAGACTGACTTTGCCAAAACAAGAGGCCAATCATCGAATAGTTCAGGCAAACAATTGAGATGCTTCAAGAAACGCATAGTCCAGCAAAATAAATATAGTGCCCAACCCTACACAGATTGGGGAAAGAAAATCTATATGATTCAAAATGAGGTATTTTAGATTATTAATTGGTTTACTTGCTCGCCCAATATATTATATATATATAAAAATTTGTACTCATAGCATCCAGGTATATTTATGGAGCTTACAGGTAAACCGAAATCCTCTAATAAGTCTAGTAAAAGCAGCATGCTACCCAAACCTAGCAAAGATCCTCAGCAAGAACCTGAAAATAACTTCGACAAAGGTCTTAAGAATATAAGACTTAATAATATATTAATTGTTATACGAGGTTTAATAGCATTACTGCTGGAAATGGATTTTACATGCAACATGGATCAATTTTTGCTAACATGCAAAGTAAGTTTTTGTTTTTTTGGAAGAGTTTTTACATTTATATACATTTTATATTCATTATAAAATCTTAGGTAATTGCTCGATTGGTATCTGCTTGTCGACCAGCAGTTCAATTATCCAAAATAATTACCATCAATCAATTGGAACATCTTATTCGTATGGCTGTGTGGAATGATCAACAACAGCCTTGGGCTGTCCATGCCATTACTTGTCTTTTACAGGTATATCTCGGGTGATTAGTAATTTGTGCTTAATTTGGCCTAATGTGTTAAAAACTTTTAGGATCTCTTGGATGCTGATAGACATTACAAGGATAATGATGCAACACCCACCAATGATGGTCAAAGACCAATGGATGGTTTTCAAGAATCTAAGGACTTGTTTGCTGATTATGCATGTGAGTACAAATAGGGCATAGATTTCTTCTAAATGATGTTTCACATTCCCTTGTTTCCATATATGATATTGAACAGAAAAACGTTTTTTATATAAATCACATGAATCACCACATAAAAACGGTGCTGGATTCGGGCGGGTCGAAGCTCGTTTGAAACGTTAGATTTTTCTGTAGACGATTGAATTCTATTCGTCTTCCCGCTGCTTAAAAACTTAAACGAGAAGATCTATAGAAATAAAATTTTGACAAAATTTTCTATAGAAATAAAATTTTGAAAAAATTTTCTATAGAAATAAAATTTTGACAAAATTTTCTATAGAAATAAAATTTTGACAAAATTTTCTATAGTAATAAAATTTTGACAAAATTTTCTATAGAAATAAAATTTTGACAAAATTTTCTATAGAAATAAAATCTTGACAAAATTTTCTATAATAATAAAATTTTGACAAAATTTTCTATAGAAATAAAATCTTGACAAAATTTTCTATAGAAATAAAATTTTGACAAAATTTTCTATAGAAATAAAATCTTGAAAAATTTTCTATAGAAATAAAATTTTGAGAAATTTTCTATAGAAATAAAATTTTGAAAAATTTTCTATGGAAATAAAATCTTGACAAAACTTTCTATAGAAATAAAATTTTGACAAATCGGGGGATTGGTTTATATGGGGGCTATATATAAGTATGGACCGATATGGCCCAACTTTTGCATGTTCGTTAAAGGCCATATACTAACACCACGTACCAAATTCGAACCGGATCGGATGAAATTTGCTCCTCAAAGAGGCTCCGCAAACCAAATCTAGGGGTCAGTTTATATGGGGGCTATATATAATTATGGACCGATATGGACCAATTTTTGCATGGCTGTTAGAGACCATATACTAACACCATGAACCAAATTTCAACCGGATCGGATGAATTTTGCTCCTCCAAGAGGCTCCGCAAGCCAAATTTGAGCGTCAGTTTATATGTGCTTGTGTCGTTCGGAAGTTAGCGTGATTTCAACAGACGGACATGCTTAGATCGACTCAGAATTTCACCACGACCCAGAATATAAAGGGTGATACGGTCAAAATTTGGTCAATATAAACTTGACGTATTTCTTTCAATTTTGCATTTAAAAAACCTGAACACCCCTCATTTTGAAGGTGTGTGTGTAGAATGTTGCTCCTATTTTGATTTTGGAATTCACTATTCAGTTGTCAAAATGCCGTCCAAGCAAGAAGAGCAGCGTATCAAAATTTTGCTCGCGCATCGCGAAAATCCGAGCTACTCGCACGCAAAGCTGTCAAAATCGCTAAAAGTTGCCAAATCAACCGTTAACAAATGTAATTAAAGTGTTTGGGAAGGTTTGTCGACAAGCCAAGGAAGTCTGGATCGGGGGGAAATCGAAAACTGCAAGCTGGCTGAGACGACAAAGAGAGTTTCGCGGTAGTTTCAAGCGAAACCCTAACCTCTCTCTGGGTGTATCGTCTACAACCGTGCATCAAGCCAAAAAACGAGCCGGACTATCGACTTACAAGAAGGTAGTGACTCCAAATCGCGATTTAAACAAAATACGACGGCCAAAGCGGCCAAAGGAGTTTTATACGGTAAAAGAAAGGGGAAAGGTGGCAGATATTTTCAAGCACATAAAACTGTCAAAGTTCGCAAAGAAATATCTGGTTTGGCAAGCCATCTGTACTTGTGGCTTGAAAAGCAGCATTTTCATAGCTTCCGGACTGTCAACCAAGAAAATTTACGTGAAAGAGTGTTTGAATAAACGTCTCTCTGCCTTTCCTGAAGAAACACGGTTGTTCCGTACTGTTTTGGCCGGATTTGGCATCTTGCCATTACGGTAAAAAAGCCATGGAGTGGTACGCCGCCAACAACGTGCAGGTGGTTCCCAAGGACAAGAACCCTCCCAACACGCCAGAGCTCCGCCCAATTGAGAAATACTGGGCTATTGTCAAGCGGAACCTAAAGAAGACCAAAAAAACTGCTAAGACGAGCAGCGTTCTAGGCAAACTGGCTTTTCTGCGGCGAAGAAGGTGGGCAAAGGTGGGCTGTACAAAATCTGATGGCAGGTGTCAAGCGTGAGGCCGGCAATTCGGATTTGGAAAAGCGAAAGCTCTAACTGAATATTTTTTCCTGAATTTTTATACTAATGAACTTGAAAAAGAAATTTAATTTGATTTTTTAAAATAAACGATTTCATCCCTGATTTTACACGCTTTTCCCTTGACCAATTTTGACGCGTATCACCTTTATATATACTTTATGGGGTCTTAGAGCAATATTTCGATGTGTTACAAACGAAATGGCAGTTAGTTACCCTCCATCCTATGGTGGAGGGTATAAAAAAAACAGGATAACAGTCTCCAAATAACCATTTTTAAATGAGTTTTTGCGTTCGGAACTTCAGAAGAAACATATGACAAAGTAGAAAGAAATCCCATTATAATACTGAGAACCGGTTAACCGATGGTCAAAACCCGGTTTTTGCGTTCGGAAGCATCGGAAGAAACATATGACAAAGTAGATGGCCAAAACCGGGTCGCAATTAAGTGAAAATGTCAAATTTTTCTCATTCCGGTTTCGCGTTTGTGCAATTGAATTCAATTAACCGGTGTCGGTTAGCAGTGGTTTTGGCGGATGACTCTTCTACGATTCAAGTTGCACGTATTAATTAATTAAGACCCAACGTTTCACCCCCTCGGTGGAAGCGATGTCTACGAGATTTTGTAGCCCATTTAGGTCAAGTGCCACAAAGTATCATCCTGTAATATATGGTGATGGCATATAATTCAGGGATATATGGTGATGGTTGGGAACTTCTCCACCCGGCTACAGAAAGGAGATGGTATGTGCTAGAGGTGCGCACGTGTCGTAATCACTAAAAATTTCGTGACTCACGCGTGAGGAGGTGAGGCTGATGGCTACGGCGTCAGAGTGCTTGATTAACAAAGCAATAGTCGTGCGTGAGCATGAATCACGAAATTTGTTCGTGAGTGTGCGTGAGTAACGAATTTCGGAAAAATACGCTCACTAAAAAATCATGCCCACGGACATGAAACGCTTACACGATGAATTCATTTACAATTTTAGTGACATCTGGGATGTTAGAGTTTAATAGCGCTCTCGATTTTAATCATGTTCATGCTTTCAAACCTCGTACCTAAAGTAAATTAGCCATCAAATTATTCGTCACGACATCTCGTGCGTGAGCGTGAGTCCAACCAAACAATATCGTGCGTGAGTAAGATTTTTCCGTCGTGAGTGTGCGTTAGCGTGAGTAAAATATTACTCACGTGCACAGCTCTAGAAAGTACGACTCGTCATTGTTCGAGTCATTACCTGGTTGTGTTAGAAAACGCTCTTTCTAATGTATCCAAGGACAAATTGCGGAATCTGGTTAGGTACTCAATTTCCGGAGAATCCTGAGGTACTTCCACATCAATATGGAAATTCCATCGGAATCGAGCATCTATAATACCATAGAGCTATTGATGACGTCTAGAACTTTGGCCGAGATAAATTGTAGCGTGTCTTTGAGTCAGAGAACGCGGATACGACGTTTTGAAATAATCTGCAATTTATTGGACATCAAAATAAAAATTATTATTACCTTTTATTATTTCCCCCCGCTAAATTATCGGTCTAGATCTATTATATAATATATTTATGAGTCATATTGGAATCGGATGGTTACTGGAGATTTGTTTATGAATTACATAGAGCCATAAACCCCAAAAATATACTAGCTCAATTGAAAGCATTAAAATTCCTTACATGAAGATGTCCATTGTCGGCTATAGTCTGGCCGATTGTAAGCTGTTGGAGCGCTATTAACACGCTTCTCAATTCGATGTCTCAAATGTGGGCGCAACATGCAAGCATTCATAAAATAAGCAGAGGAGTGAAGATGACACTTACAATGACGGTAGAGAGTGCGCAAGTTACTGGCATATATTGAGGTTAGAGCGAATTGAAATAACAATGACAAAACTTTTCTGTTTGTTGTTTTTGCTTTAATCACATTAATTTGTTGATCCAATTAGCGCTTAATTGAAATTTTAAGTTAAATTTAAATTAAATTAAATTAAATCAAATCAAATCAAATCAAATCAAATCAAATTAAATTAATCAAATTAAATTAAATAAACTAAACTAAACTAAACTAAACTCAAACTAAAGCTAACTAAACTAAACATTAAAACTAAACTAAACTAAACTAAACTAAACTAAACTTAAACTAAAACTTAAACTCAAACTAAACTAAACTAAACTTAAAACTAACTAAACTAAACTAACAACTAAACTAAACTAAACTTAAACTAACTAAACTAAACTAAACTAGAACTAAACTAAATTAAACTAAACTAAACTAACTAAACTAAACTAAACTAAACTAACTAAAACTAAACTAAACAAAACTAAACTAAACTAAAACTAACTAAAACTAACTAAACTAACTAAACTAAACTAAATCTAACTAAACTAACTCAAAAACTAAACTAAACTAAACTAAAACTAAACTAAATACTAAACTAAACTAAACTAAACTAAACTAAAAACATAATACTAAACTGAAACTTAAACTAAAAACTAAAACTAAACTAAACTAAACTAAACTAAACTAAAACTAAAGCTAAACTAAAACTAACTAAACTAAACTAAAACTAAAGCTAAACTCAAACTAAACTAAACTAAACGTAAACTAAACTAAACTAAAATAAACTAAACTAAACCTAAACTAATACTTAAACTAAACTAAACTACTAAAGAACTTAAACTACTAACACTAAACTAAACTAAACTAAACTAAACTAACTAAACTAACTAAACTTAAACTAAACTAACACAAACGTAAACTAAACTAAACTTAACATAAACTAAACAAACTGAAACTAAACTAAAACTAAACTAAACTAAACTAATTAAAACTAAACTAAACTAAACTAAACTAAACTTAATAACTTAAAACTAAACTAAACTAAACTAAACTAAACTAAACTAAACTAATACTAAACTAAACTAAACTAAACTTAAACTAAAACTAAACTAAACTAAAACTAAAACTCAACTAAACTAACCTAAACTAAACTAAACTAAACTAAACTAAATAAACTAAACTAAACTAAACTAAACTAAACTAAACTAAACTAAACTAAACTAAACTAAACTAAACTAAACTAAACTAAACTAAACTAAACTAAACTAAACTAAACTAAACTAAACTTAAAACTAAAACTAAACTAAGATAAATAAACTAAACTAAACTAAACTAAACTAAACTAAACTAAACTAAACTAAACTAAACTAAACTAAACTAAACTAAACTAAACTAAACTAAACTAAACTAAACTAAACTAACTAAACTAAACTAAACAAACTAAACTAACTAAACTAAACTAAACTAAACTAAACTAACTAAAACTAAAACTAACTAAACTAAAATAAACTAAACTAACTAAACTAACTACAACTAAACTAAACTAAACTAAACTAAACTAACGTAAACTAAACTAAACTAAACTAAACTAAACTAACTACAACTAAACTAACTAAACTAACTAAACTAAACTAAACTAAAACTAGAATAAAATAAACTAAACTAAACTTAAACTAAACTTAAACTAAACTAAATTAATTAAATTAATTTTAACTAGAATTAAACTAAATTAAATTTTAAAATTAAATTAAATTAAATTTAAATTCAATTCAATTCAATTCAATTCAATTCAATTCAATTCATTTCGAATTCAATTCAATTCAATTCAATTCAATTCAATTCAATTCAAATTCATTCATTTCAATTCATTCAATTCAATTCAATTCAATTCAATTATTCAATTGCAATTCAATTCAATTCAATTCAATTCAATCAAATTCAATTCCAATTCAATTCAATTCAATTCAATTCATTCAATCAATTCATTCAATTCAATTCAATTAATTCAATCATTTCAATTCAATTCAATTCATTCAATTCCAATTCAATTCAATTCATTCAATTCAATTCAATTCCATTCAATTCAATTCAATTCAATTCAATTCAATTCAATTCAATGCAAGAATGAATGAAATGAAATGAAATGAAATGAATGAACATGAAATGAAATGAATAAATGATGATATGAAGATAGAAATGATGAATTGAAATGAACATGAATGAAATGAAATGAAATGAATGAAATGAAATGAAATGATAATGAAATGAAATGAAATGCAATGAAAGAAATGAAATGAAATGAAATGAATGATGAAATGAAATGAAATCGAAATAGAAATTAGATGAAATGAAATTTGAAATGAAATGGAAAGTGAAATGAATGAAATGAAATGTGAATGGAAAATGCAATGAAATATGAATTGGAAAATTGAACTCAACTTATAAAATATAATAAAATATTATGACAAATCGTTCCAATTTTTTCCAATTTCAATTAAAAATATCGTATTTGGAAATACAATTAATTAATTTATAAGAAATATTATTGAGGATAAAATTTTATGATCATTGATATTTTCCCCGTTGCTAATAACGAACGACTCTTTAAAATAGTTGTTTACAATTATGATTAATTTAATTAATTGACCTATAGAATGGTGGCCATATATTTTTTATATACCTACTAAAAGAGTGCAATAAATTAAATTATCTTGTTGCTTCTTGTTTTCAAGGATGTATTGTTTACTCAACATGAAAATTAATGTTAATACGTAATGTCATTTAATCCGTTGTTTGAGATCGCTTTGAAAGACCAGCACCGGAAGAAGTACTGAGACGCCAAATTGATCCATCACAGGCATTACGTATGGCATCACGAGATAACACGTGTTCATGGGACAGGCTTGTTTGAATTGAAACTATTAACTCAATTTTTCATTTGAAGTATAGCTTAAAGGTACATTACCAATTCACCAATGGTAATTAGTCTAGAAGTGGGATGCATCAGGATCACAGGGCTGCCACTAATCTAATTCCAAACTACTAAATGCACAATCGAAAAGGTCCAATAATAATCTTAATTTTTCTTCTAGATATATGGCAATGAGCAACTTTTTATGTCGATGTGGCCAATATGTTGTTATTCATTTGTCTGGTCTATGGGGGATGGACCCATATAAATTGGTACTGGTTCACTTATTGGTTCGCATGTGTTGCGTTCAAAACGTTCGGGGGGAGATTGTTTGGCAATATATAATTTGTACAGTGTTTTCCTCACAGAATAGCAAATTTTCCCACAAGATCGGTTAAGATAGAATATTTATTTAAATTTTCTGCTATTTTTTGCTAAAACTGTTTTGTTGTTTAAGAATTTTCTTTTATTTAAACCCTACTGCGAAGACGTAGTATATCAATGGGAATGTTCGGCCATAGTTTAATCGATGCTATTCTAAAAACCTTAGCACAAACATTCAAGCACCCAATTTCAGCCACGATATCAGATAGCTACCATTCTTGTCTAAATAATGTCCAATGCCGAAACCACTCAACGCGGTGGGTGAGTTTGATCTTTACCAATGCCGATTTACAGTTGATAACATGGGATTGTTTTATTCCTTCGTGTTTGTTTGGATGATCGTAAGAAGGATAAATGTAAGACTTCCGATATAGTATTTATTGGTAAGAGTAATTTATCTAATGGTTAAGCCACCCACAAGCTGCCAGATCGATGGAACCTTATGAGTTGATGAGAACTGACTATTGCAAAAAACAGCAGGCAATATCGAATATTCAGGGCAAAGCAATTGGAGATGCTTCAAAGAAACGCATTAGTCCAGCAAAATAAATATAGTGCCCAACCTACACAGATTGGGGAAGAAAATTGATATGATTCAAATGGGTATTTTAGATTATTAATTGTTACGTTGCTCGCCCATATTATATTATATAATAAAATGTACTCATAGCATCTCGGTATATTATGGAGCTGTACAGCGTAAACCGAAATCCTCTATAAGTTCTAGTAAAAAGCAGCGATGCTACCCAACCTAGCAAAAGATTCCTCAGCAGAACCTGAAAATAACTTCGAGCAAAGGTCTTAAGAATGATAAGACTTAATAATATATTAATTGTTATAGACGAGGTCTGTCTAATAGCATTACTGCTCGAAGATGGATTTTACTGCAACATGGATCAATTTTTGGCTAACATGCAAAGTTAAGTTTTTGTTTTTTTGGAAAGAGTTTTACATGTTATATACATTTTATTATTCATTATAAATCTTACGGTTAATCGCTCGTTTGGTACTGCTTGTCGACCTTCGCAGGTTCAATTATCCAAAATAATTACCATCAATCAATATGGACATCTTTATTCGTAATGGCATGTGTGGATGATCCAAAGCTTGGGCATGTCATGCCATTACTTAAAAAGAAATCTTTTACAGGATATTCGCGAGTGATTAAAATTGTGCTAATTTGGCCTATGTGTTAAAATTTTAGGATTCTTGGATTGCTGATAAGACTTACAAGGATAATGATGCAACACCACCCAAGCCCAATGAATGGTCAAAGACAAATGGATGGTTTTCAAGAATCTAAGGACTTGTTTTGCTGATTATGCATTGTTGAGTACAAATAGGGCATAGAATTCTTCTAAATGATGTTTCACATTCCCTTTTTTCCATATATGATATTGAACAGAAAAACGTTTTTATATAAATCACATGAGATCACAACACATAAAACGGCTGTGATTCGGCGCGGGTCGAAGGCTCGTTTGAAACGTTAGATTTTTCTGTCAGAGACGATTGAATTCTACTTCGTACTATCCCGCTGCTAAAACTTAAACGAGAAGACTCTATAGAAATAAAATTTGACAAAATTTTTCTAAGAAATAAATTTTGACAAAATTTTCTATAGAAATAAAATTTTGACAAAATCTTTTATAGAAATAAATTTTGACAAAATTTTCTATAATAATAAAATTTTGACAAAATTTCCTATAATAATAAAATTTTGACAAAATTTTCTATTAGAAATAAAATCTGACAAATTTTCATTAATAATAAAATTTGACAAATTTTCTATAGAAATAAATCTTGACAAAAATTTTCTATAGAAATAAAATTTTTGACAAATTTTCTATAGAAATAAAATCTTGAAAAATTTTCTATAGAAATAAAATTTTGACAAAATTTTCTATAGAAATAAAATTTTGAAAAATTTTCTTATGGAAATAAAATCTTGACAAAAACTTTCTATAGAAATAAAATTTTGACAAATTCGGGGGATTGGTTTATATGGGGCTATATATAAGTATGGACCGATATGGCCCAACTTTTGCATGTTCGTTAAAGGCACTATACTAACACCACGTACCAAATTCGAACCGGATCGGATGAAATTTGCTCCTCAAAGAGGCTCCGCAAACCAAATCTATGGGGTCAGTTTATATGGGGGCGTATATATAATTATTGGACCGATTAGACCAATTTTTGCATGGCTGTTAGAGACCATATACTAACACCATGAACCAAATTTCAACCGGATCGGATGAATTTTGCTCCTCCAAGAGGCTCCGCAAGCCAAATTTGAGCGTCAGTTTATATGTGCTTGTGTCGTTCGGAAGTTAGCGTGATTTCAACAGACGGACATGCTTAGATCGACTCAGAATTTCACCACGACCCAGAATATAAAGGGTGATACGGTCAAAATTTGGTCAATATAAACTTGACGTATTTCTTTCAATTTTGCATTTAAAAAACCTGAACACCCTCATTTTGAAGGTTGTGTTGTAGAATGTTGCTCCTATTTTGATTTTGGAATTCACTATTCAGTTGTCAAAATGCCGTCCAAGCAAGAAGAGCAGCGTATCCAAATTTTGCTCGCGCTTCGCGAAAATCCGAGCTACTCGCACGCAAAGCTGTCAAAATCGCTAAAAGTTGCCAAATCAACCGTTACAAATGTAATTAAAGTGTTTGGGGAACGTTTGTCGACAGCCAGGAAGTCTGGATCGGGGGGAAATCGAAAACTGCAAGCTGCTGAGACGACAAAGAGAGTTTCCGGTAGTTTCAAGCGAAACCCTAACCTCTCTCTGGGTGTATCGTCTACAACCGTGCATCAAGCCAAAAAACGAGCCGGACTATCGACTTACAAGAAGGTAGTGACTCCAAATCGCGATGATAAACAAAATACGACGGCCAAAGCGGCCAAAGGAGTTTTATACGGTAAAAGAAAGGGGAAGGTGGCAGATATTTTCAAGCACATAAAACTGTCAAAGTTCGCAAAGAAATATCTGGTTTGGCAAGCCATCTGTACTTGTGGCTTGAAAAGCAGCATTTTCATAGCTTCCGGGACTGTCAACCAAGAAATTTACGTGAAAGAGTGTTTGAATAAACGTCTGCTGCCTTTCCTGAAGAAACACGGTTGTTCCGTACTGTTTTTGGCGGATTTGGTATTCTTGCATTACGGTAAAAAAGCCATGGAGTGGTACGCCGCCAACAACGCAGTGTGTTCCAAGGACAAGAACACCTCCCAACACGCCAGAGCTCGCCCAATTGAGAAATACTGGGCTATTGTCAGCGAACCTAAGAAGACCAAAAAAATGCTAAGGACGAGCAGCAGTTCTAGGCAACTGGCTTTCTGCGGCGAAGAAGGTGGGCAAGGTGGCTGACAAAATCTGATGGCAGGTGTCAAGCGTGAGCCCGGCAA
Source organism: Haematobia irritans (assembly GCA_003123925.1). Classification (NCBI taxonomy): domain Eukaryota; kingdom Metazoa; phylum Arthropoda; class Insecta; order Diptera; family Muscidae; genus Haematobia; species Haematobia irritans. Next base: position 122,038 of record PGFW01000445.1, read on the forward strand.
TTCGGATTTGGAAAAGCGAAAGCCTAACTGAATATTTTTCTGAATTTTATACTAATTGAAATTGAAAAAGAAATTTAATTTGATTTTTTAAATAAACGATTTCACTGATTTACACGCGTTTTCCCTTGACCAAATTTTGACCGTATCACCCTTTATATATACTTTAGGGTCTTAGAGCAATATTTCGATGTGTATTACAACACGAAAATG
>PGFW01000447.1:18276-36641 GCA_003123925.1 Haematobia irritans
CAGCCATATATCGACTACCGAAGACATTGACATGTGAGATTTGTGATTCGGGATAAATATTTACAAATCCCAGCGTCCGTTTAATTAAAAAATATTTTAACTAAAATGTAAATTACTACCTCCATATATTAAAAGGGTGGCTTGTTCACAAATGTTATTGCCTAATCAAAAAATACGAGTTGTTTTTAATGTTTGAAGCTATTTAATGTGTACACAAAAAAAACATTTTTTTGTTTTCAATATGATTCGAAAACAAAAAAATGTCCTGTTCTTATATTATAGAGTTAACACTTAAATAGCTTTCATAACTCATTAAAAAGCAACTTCGGTATTTTAATTTTGATAATAAGGTCAATGAAAGCAGTTTGTGAACAAGCCACCCTTTTTAATATATTTGGAGGTAGTAATTTAAGCATTTTAGTTAACAAAAATATTTTTTAATTTTAAAACGGACGCTGGTATCTCTGTAAATTTATTATATCCGCGAATCACAATCTCACATGTCAATGTCTTACGGTAAGTGCGAGTATAGATGTGAAGCTGTTCTACAAAGAGTCCCAATTTTTTATTTTTTCGTCGGCAAAAACTGCCCTACAGTGAGAAACTCAAGCAGGTCCTGATGTTGATTTTGAAATAAAACGACAAGCTATTTATGGAAATTGAAATTGTAATTTTATTTTATTATGTATATAATTTTCGCTATTAACTCAATTAATGTAATGGAACAAAATATCGGCAATATGGGCGCCCGCACCGTCGGTGGCACACGCTTCATCCGGATGGTCCACAATTTTTCGATGACGCTGAGGCATAATGGAAGTTCTAGTCGCGTTAATCGTGGGCCGAATTATCTCGAGTCACTTTTAGCTCTTGGATTGTTGCTGGCTTATCGAGACGTAGCAGCTCTATTTCTTTCAAATAACTCGCCAATAGAAAAAAGTCCAAACAGGTGCTGTAATCACATGAATCTTTGCGGCCAATGTGAGACATCGCCAAGTATACGTTGAAACGATAGATGCGGAGCGACAGTATGGAATTTTGCTGCAGCAAGAAAGCCATTGGACCTTTCGTACTCGTGGTCTGAAGTACCCATACAGGTAATAGAGTCTCGCACCATCCATTATCCTTCCAATTCAGAGGGTCATAAAAAGTTCGTTATCATCGCTCACTGATAGCGAACACCGATTCGACATAACTGCCTTGAAACTCCGGGCCGTCATTTTGGACCAAAAATTACGGCTCGTGCAACGGCAAGAATAAGTTCCGCTATGCCCATGCCCGCGATAAAACCGAGCCAAAAAGCAGACTGCGTTGTGGGTGCATTGGTTTAAATTCGAGCTACTCGACATGCATTTGATTCTCATCGTCGCTTCCAAAATGCCCTGGCCCAATATCCCTGTTCTTATTGACAGAATCCACTGAGGTGAAAATGTGCCTCATCACTGGTAAGATGATTTTCTACGAAAATAGATCGGAAATGTTGTGTTAAATACACAACAACAAAACTTCGTTTGCATGGAAGTGCAACCTTGTAAACGAGAGACAAATACGCGCTAACTCCTAGTATGCAGGCGCTAATTTAAAGGCATCACCACCTTATTTACATATTTATGTACGTTTTGTTCGTCTTATAGTGGTAGAATGATAGCGCCTGTATTCTGCACTGAAACGTTGTGAGGAAAGTAGTGCCTACAGTACACAGAAAAAATTTCGCCGTAGTTTTAAACTAACGCTAAATTGTAACTTATTTTATTGGAAAAGAAATTTATTGCGTTTGTAAGTTAATTTATTATTTTTATCCGAAAATTTTTCCACAGCTTAAATGAAATCCTTAGCATTTTTAAGTATGTCCTCAAAAATTATAACGTAAACGTGAAGTATAAAGTTCAATGACGGGCGTACAACAATAAGTTCAATATGAAGCTAAAGCAAAAGAAGATTTTCCGTACGATTCGCCAAATAATAGTAAGAAATGAAGCTATCTGTAATGGTTAAAAATGGTTGGGCGTATATTTGGGCGCTAATGAATTTTCTTCTTTACCTTTAGTTAGTTTTGTTCTTTCTATGAGATGATGTAATTTGACTGTGCAGTTAAAAAAAGAACCAACAGGGCAATTGAAATTTCCTGGTTTTAACAACGCTTCTGTGGAAATCTCAAAATGTGGAAGTCAAAATGGTTCGTGCGCGAAGGTAGTTCAACTCTTTCCTATAAAACAGTTACACTTTTTTTGCGATGTATGGACACTCATAATTTTAATTTTTCCAAATTGGCAATTTTATTTTTTTTTTGCTGTGGGAAATGAATCGGAGCATGCCAGTTACTTAAAATATGGTACACAGATAAAAATATCCTGTTTCTAAGTTATATCTTAAAAATTAAATGCTAAACGTTTAAAGAAGCAACTGGAAACTAGAAGACTTTAAAGGAATATTCATATTAAAATGAATTTAAAGTCTTCTTCAAATGTTTGTTGTGTGAATATTTTGTTACTAAATCTTAGTGTTTTCAGTTGTTTATATGGTTTAACGATTTTTTTTTGGAGCGATTTTGACGAAAAATATGTTTAAAGGCGAAAAGTAGTTGGGGCGCCACGTGATTGGCGGTTTGCGTTTGTCGATCCATTCTTAAGATGTTGAGCTATTGGTTCGATTAAATTTTGTCTTCCAAATTGTGGTGAATATTTAAATGGCGAACATAAAAAATTAATTCTTGTATCCTTGCTTTAAAGCCTATATAACAGAAGGTCAAGAATGTTTTTTCCTTAACGTACACAGAAAAAAAAAAGTTCACCAGATAAAATTGTTCAAATTAAAGTCTCAAGTGCAGTTTAAAAAATATTCATTAAAATATTAATTGATTCAACAAATGTTTTTAATTGGAACGAAAAATCAAAATTCACACAAAAAAATTATATAGTATCCATTAATATTTTAATTGCGGTATATCAGTTTTCATTAATTTATTATTATTTGATACATCATTTCTGTATTGAGATAGGAGAACTTTTGCAAATTCTTGGATATGAAGTTAAAATACCTAAAGATATTATGGCTACATATTTATTTGAATATGTTTATAGATTTTCCTGAAATCAAGAAAACGTCTTTTTAATGTTGATGTGTTAATCTCGAAGGCCTGGAATTTCATTATTTTTTTTTTCTTGAGAACAAAACTTTCCGTTTTGATACGAATACAGAACCGGACGCGCCAGCCTCCTACTCACGATTGTCAATTAAATGCAAATTTCGCCAAAAAAAATATATTGAGGTACTCTGAGAGAATAAACGTGTTTTTAAATTTTTTTATTGTTTTTTTTTTTATTACGTTTTTTTAGTCTTTCGTCTTTCGCTTTGTTTATGTACCTATCTTCATTTTTTGGAGAATTAAACGTTTAAAGTAAATATCCTATGTTGCCTAATTTTTGTTTATAAACATAAAAATTAAATCTCTTGTGCCTACATACACAGCCATATTTCGCTCTATACAAACAAATGTGAGAGAAGTTTTTTTTTTTTTAATTATTTCCATAAGAATCTAACTTTATTTTCATCTCTGGTCCATTTGTGGAAATAATGGCAATTTCTCCTCATATAAATAGAATGTAAAAGTGTATAATTTGGATATTATTAGAATGTCGTAAGTTGTGAAAGACAGATACAAAGGACACATGTCCGCATCTGTATGCGGTTATCTCACAAAAAATAATGTATTCATCTATTTACGACTAAGAATTACTAGTAAGTAATAATTAATCGCCATTAGTAAAGTCTAGCGGTAGTCCACCACATGTAGTATGGTAAGCGTTGAGCTTGTTAGAATAATTTAACAGATTGAGCAATTTGTGCTGTGTGGCCTATACTAAACATTATTTAGCAAGAGTACCGTATGTTAAAAAAAAAATCACAAATATATGAGAGGTTACTATGTTAGTGGGGATATATGCATAAAAGAGGAAGTAATAACATATTTTGGGTGTACACCTATGTTAAATAAAATATTTTACAATATATAATTTCTGTGTGTTATTGTATATATTTAGCCATAAACGTTTATAATATAATTAAAAAATATAAAATTACATTATTAAAAGATTACAACATCATATATACACGATACACACACAACACAAAATATAAATATTGAAGCACACAGCTTTATATAAACCTAATTACAAATATGTAAGCCTTTTTAAACAAAATATATATACTCATCATGTGTTCTTCCCTTGTGGGAAGTAAATAGGGGTAATGTTTATTTAAATTGGAGAATTTAGAATTCGCTATGAACGACCTCTAAGAAGACGCTGGAAATTTTTCGGTCGCAAGTATCCGAACAGAAAGTAAACGATTATTGTGTAATTTACATTTCTCCCTTCGTTCTCACGTGTTTAGGGATTTTACTAATTCCTATTTGTTTGTCTTTTTAGAGGTGAGCCACTTAAAAATATCATAAAATAGTTTCAATTCACCTATAAATTAACTGAACACAATTAACTTAATTAATCGAATTAAAAAAAAATAATAAAGGCAATTAATAAAATGATTGAAAATTTTTTCTAAAAATGATCTATAGATATTCAATTATCTCAATTAACATTTAATCAAATAAATAAATATTTCCAAATTAAAATATAATTGAAAATTTTTGTTCGCATAATTCTTTCGTAGCACACGCCGCAGAAAATGTAAATATAACAAACCCACATATTTCCCAAATTAATTATAAGTTCAATAATGAATCTTGAAAAAGCTTTCAATTAAAACTAATTAAATGAGATACAATTATGCTTTTAATCAACACATTAGAAACATTAAGTCCAAATTAGCTCAAACTGGATTATGTTAGGCTATATCTAAAAACTGACCATGCGCCCGATTGTTCCATCTTATCATTGAGTGCTACACCCAAAAAATTTGTTAGTAGGGGACACGCAGAAAAGTCTGGCTAAAACACAAGAAACGTCTGCTGAAAAAGGGACAGCAGTCATTGTTTGCTGAAATAGCAAACATTTCGCTGCATACTTTTTTGAAGGCTCGATTAGCACTAAAAACAATGTTTTTTTTTTCGGTAAAACACAATAAAAATGTCAAACTCAGGAGCTATGCCTAACATTAATAACACAATATTTTATGAATATCTTTAGCTATTGACCAAGCCAATTCTGAGCCAAATACTGTTATCGAATTGAGGCATAACACGCAGCAAACAAAAAATGTTTGCTGCATGCCGTATTTACGGAGCTTTGTAAGTAACATTAACAGTGCGAAAAAATATAAACCAGCAAAAAGACGTACACACTTTTTGGTTCTTAAATAGGTGCTTTTGTGGGGTAAGAATTTTTGGATAACTGTGTCGTACCTGGGTGGATCAGATGGCGTTGAAGGCGACGTCGCTACGGTTACGGGTGAAATGGCGATCGTATGCCGTTGAAATAACCCTAAAAATGTTATAAATTGTTCATTTCGCCCTGGAAGTCATAGAAAAATATAACAGAACAGACATCGACTGCTGTTTTAGCAAGATTTTATTCTATGAGTGTACTTCTCATGAGTCCATATTAATTCTCTAGACAAGCGGACCAATCCTTTCTTAAACCGCCGAGTCACTGTAACGGCGTGTTATCCACATAATGCAGTGAAACCACTAAGGCTAGATGAGAAGCTGTTGAACAACCCTCTGAAATGTACCAAAGTGTTAACTGAGGTGGGATAATCCACCGCTGAAAAAACTTTTGATGTTTGGTCAAGAAACTGGGTTCGCACACCTCACGATCGCCTGTGTATGCAAGCGGGCATTGCTATGAACCATTGCAGCCACGGAACTCCAAGTGAATTGTAAGGCATTTTCAAAATTTTTAATTAAAAATAATCTGATAACAATTAACTCTTACCGCCAAGATATATGGGTAATAAAAATTTAATTGATTGACAAGAGTGCTGTTCTAATATCCAAAAATAAAATGCATAGCCAATTTAACAAAACCTATTGAACAATAGTTACATAACGTCTTTAATTAAAAAATTAAATTGATTCAATTTTTTTAATCAACCACCTAACAGACACGCAAAGTTAGTTAATGACAAGTAACTAAGGTCGGCCGTAATCGGCCAGGCCTGAAGCTTATGTACCTCCACCATGGGATTGCGTTAGAAACTTCTACTGAAGACTGTCATTCCATAATCGAATTACGGTAACACTTCGCCGATGCGCAAGGTATGTTAAAACTTCCTAACATAGTCATTCTAAATGCAAGGTAAGTCCGCATACGCGTGGTAATATATCTGAAACACGTAAAATAAGGCCGATTAAAATAGTATATTAAGTCAGTTGACAAAATTTTCTATAGAAATAAATTTTTGGAAGACACATTTAAATTCTATAGAAAAATCAAAATTTCGACAGAAACTTTTCATATAGAAATAAAATGTTGTACTTAGCGAGAGTATGCCTAATAGAGAATAGCGAGGTATATGAACAAAATTTTCCCCTATAGAAAATTTTAGTTTATTTTTCTGCGAGAAGCGAGTGGCAACCATGATTGATGAAACCAGTTATTGGTACACCATCTTTCTCTGTGTGATGTGGAGATTGTTTATATATAACTACAGACCGAGATATGGACGCAATTTTGACATGGTTAGTTAGGCGGTCATATACTAACATCCTGCCCAAGTGCGGGTACGTTCAAATTTCAAACCAGATTCGGGATGAATTGTTGCTCCTCCAGAGAGCTTCTCGGAGATCAAGAGTCTGGGGGAAACGTTTTATATGCGGGGGCTATATATAATTAATGGACCCCCGATTTATGGAAACCAACTTTTTGCATGGTTGTTAGAGAACGAACGACAATGCTAACACCACATTCCAAAATTTAACACAAACCGGATCTGATGTAATTTTGCCCCTCCAAGAGGCTCGGAGCAACTAAATCTGGGGATCGGTTTATATGGAGGCTAATATATACTAAATTTTGGATCGATGGTGGGACCAAGTTCTTGCTTGGACCAATATAACTAAACATCACGTACCAAATTTTGCAACCGGATCGAAGAAATTTCGCTCCTCCAAGAGGCTCCGGAGTTCAAATCTGGGGATCGGTCTATATGGGGCTATATTAATTTATGGACCGATATGGACCAATCTTGCATGGTTGTTTAGACGACAGCAATGACACTTACAGCACACGTACCAAATGTTCAACCGGATCGGAGAATGAATTTTGCTCCTCTAAGAGGCTCCGGAGGTCAAGTCTGGGGATCGGTTTATATGGGGTCTATATATAAATTATGGACTGGATACTGGGACGCAATTTTTGGCACTGGTTGTTTAGAGACTATATACATAACACCGACGTACCAAATTTCAACTGGATCGAAAGAATTTCGCAACTCCAAGAGGCCTCCGGAGTTCAAATCTGGGGATGGTCTATATGGGCAATATCCTCAAGTGTATGGACCGGATATGCGACCAATTTTTGCATGTTGTTAGAGACCACATACATGTACCAAACACGTACGAAAATTCAACCGGATCGATGAATTTTGCTTCCTCATTAAGAGGGCTCCGGCAAGGTCCAAAATCCCGGGGATCCGGTTTATTGGGGCGCTATATATACGAAGAGAAGTATGGACCGGATGATGTAACAACATACTTTTTGCATGGTTTGTTAGATGACGCATATACTATACACTCATGTACCATAGAATTTCAAAACAGGTATCGGATTGAATTTTGCTCTCTTCAAAAAGAGCCGCGAGGTCAAATCTGGGTCGGTTTATATGGGGGCTATAGTAAGAAGTGGGCCCGATATGGCCCATTTTTGCAAATACCAATCCGAACCTACATCATAACAACTACTTGTGGGCAAGTTTTCAAAGTCGATAGCTTGTTTCGTTGGGAAAAGTTAGCGTGATTTCAACAGACGGACGGACCATGTTTCAGAATCGACTCAGAATTTCACCACGACCCAGAAATACATGTTATATGCTTTATTGGGTCTTTAGAGCAATAATTCGATGTGCTTACTAAAACGGAAAAGACAAAGTTAATTATAGCTCCCCGCATCCTATCGTGAGGGTATAAAAAATGAGTAAACATTTCGCGGTTTATTATTAAATTGCGCCCAATTAATTAATCTCAATTAAAAATTAAGGCGTTTTCGATTCAAAAGCTCGAATTTTTTGGCTATCAATTAATTGTTTAACTGTTTAACAAAGTTTCAGAGCAAACTAAATAATTAATCAATTGAAAATCTATTGACGCACTCTCCAATCAAATCATCAATATTAAATTTTTTTGTTATAAGTCAATATTTAAAAATTAATTAAAATTTTCGAAATCAAATATTTTTATCCCACAGTACACAGTGATTGAATACTATCATTTTTCGTGAATTGCAAGATTGTTTAATTAAAAAATTAATTTGGATCAAATTAACTTTTTATGTGGTTGAATCAGATAAAATTGTGAATGGTCATAGTAAATAATAACTTCTCAAGTAATGTTGTGACGAATATTTTCAAAATGTAAAATTGCAGTCGAATGATAATGACGTAATAAGATAAGGAATTAAATATTGCTAATAGATAAGTATACATATAAACATAATTAAAGGATTAAAGAAAAGCTTATACATAATGTAACATAATGAGGAAGAAAGTGGGAAAAAACGTACCCTTTTCTTTTCTCTGACCGGCCCACAGAAAGGTTTCCAAAGCCTAATGACATTTTCAAACCCCAACATTCACAGATAACGCGCATCCAAAAGTGAAATAAATTCAAGAAAGAAAGATAATGACTGCATTCAATAAGAAGGACTTGCCATTTTTATTGCAAAAGATAAACACTTTAAAAAATTAGAATTTAAAACGCAATATGCCAGCAGGTAATCAACCACTACCAAACATAAATACAGTTTGTTTAAGCTACACTCCAACGCCATGTAACGATTCTATATGCAACTAAACCAAACCATGCTTGGGCCCAGGTATAAGCCGGATCCGATAATGAGAGACATAGCATTCCTCGATTAGTTGGACTAACTAATAGCAAGACGATGTTTGTTATGTTCAGCAACCTGCAGAATTTTGCTGCTATCAGTAGATTTTTTGCTAAGCTGTTATGTACATTATTCCAGGTCCATTGTGGTACCACAAAAGTGTTGAACTAATATCTCTCACCTCGTAATAACAGAGAGCTCCGCCCCAATTCCAAGTTAGCCTGCGTATTCGATGTTAAATCCATAAGTTTCCTTTGGTTGTAAATTTTATTGTAGACTAATGTATTTAAATTTTACTTTTTAACAAACCTTGTTTATAATTTAACTGAATACATTAACTTTAATAAAAATATAAGAAAAATACATAATAGAAGGGCGTATGTTATTGGATGTCCTCCGTCTTTGATGGGGCATATTATTGGTGACTTCAGTACTGAAATTGTCTCGTAACAGTTGATGTTGTAACTACAAACGATATATGAGATAGACGGTATTTCATCTGATCTTATATACCAGTAATAGCTTGTTTGGCTTAAGATATTTGCATTGCTTGAGTAATCGAAAATTGGAGAATTTGGTATGCTTGAGAGACTTGGCTCAGGCTTAGATGGCCGACATTTTGTTTCTTAATTTTGCGTGTAACTCTTCAAAACTCTCGAGGATGTGAACCTTTAAATTGCGATGCGAATGCATATTAAAGCGTTGGATATTAAATGTTTTTTGGGCATAGAGGACATCTAAATACAACCTCAACGAACTGGTTAATGGTGTTGTCTATATGTTCGCCTCAAAGAATAACTCTTGCATTTTTGAAACTTTTTTACCCGCAAAATTCCACATTCGTCAAATGTCCTTTCGCTGTACCATGACATATCTTTTGTGACTTAGCATTGCAGCTGCGAGTGGGTGAGCATCTAAAAAAATACGCAGAAAATAAAGAGGATAAGAAAGTTACAAACAATAACATAAAAATATTATATGCCAGACCTTAAAAGCACCTACCTCTAGTATAGCTATATTCTTTAAATCAAAAATTGGTAATATGAAAAATTACCGTTTTTTTAAAAGAGATTAATTTTGTTATGTTCATGTTGTTTAATTACTGCCCCATATCTATTATTAATTTAAAACACAAACTTAAGGAACACACTCATTCTGGGGGGAAGGTCACATGGGACTCAGTCGGCGCATGAAGAGCCTAATCAAAAAAGGACAATCCAAGGAAGGATTAATACCAAACTTTATTAAAAACCACTAATTCTTATAATCAACACTAAAAACACTTAGTCCCAGTAAAGAAAGTAATTGGAAGATTGTTACGCTTTAAATTAAAAAATGAGTAGAGTTTGCCAATTAACCTCAATTAAATTTTTAATTGAATCAAATAAAATTAATTGGAATGAATGAAATCAAATTAATTGCTGTAATAAATATTTTTTATGCCCAATGAAAATTCCCGTGTTTGATACTAATAAAGATTTTAACGTGATTAAAGACATTTCCAATCACAATAAAATTATTAAATGGAGTCAAACTTATGTTCCCGGTGACTCCCTTATAAAAGAAAAGTTGTTTGTGTGCTGATTCATTTTTGATTTTGCAGAGTTTTTCTTTCTGAGGAAAAAATTTTAGGCAAGTAACGTTTTATTTGACCGCGAAAAAATATGCTTTCAAAGACAAATAGAAGATTTGGAGACAATCGTGTAAAACACTTATACATAATTCGGCATATTTCTCTAAAGAAAATAACCTTTTAAGAAATGGGATTTTTTGCTTTAGGTCTGATAGGACAGATCCTATTTAACTCCCAAAATAATCTTGGCCTTTGTTCATCCCCAAGTAACATTTTTTCTATTGATTTTTATGAAGAGTTTTTCTCACATCATTATATTATAGTTGGCTGAATAATATGCTGTCCGGGTTCTAACACATAGATGGCGTCAACCTATGTATTAAATCTGCATAAGTTGATTTATATATATACCCGATATATGCCAACCTTCAAATGATTCGTGTCAAATTTGTACGTCTGTAAGTCAATTAGTTTGTGAGATAGAGGCGTCTTTTGTGAAGGCAACTGTTGTTATTGGTGAAAAAAAAATGGAAAAAGGAATTTCGTGTTTTGATAAAAGTACTGGTATGTTTCTGAAACGGGGAAATAAGATATCGGTTGAGAAGCAATAAAACTATGGCTTAAGGTTAAGGTTAGGTATAATGCTCGGAAGCAGCTCCAGATGTAATTCCAGGCTCAACTTTAGAACTATTCAGATCCAATGGTGATACCCACAGTTGGTGACTTCTCTCTATATATCACTTGAGTGCTGCCCCGATTCCATGTTAAGCTCGAATGACAAAGGACCTCCTTTTTATAGCCGATCCGAAACGCGTTCCCAACATTGCATGAAACCACTTAGAAGAAGACTTTGTGAAACCCTCCAGAAATGTAACGGCAAGCATTACTGAGGTGTTGGGTTAATTCCCCGCGCGAGAAATACCTGTTTTGGTGTTTGGTCGGCGAGGAAAACGAAACGCCAATGCTAAGTTTGTTTCTGGCATTGTATAACCTCACCGACCGTGTGTCAATCGCACCGGCGGGCATGCTAACCATTGCACCACGGTGCTCACTTGGCTTGATAATGAGTTTCGCGGACTCTGGTCGCCAGGGAAATCAACAAGTAACTTAATTGGTATGCAAAATTCAATAGCGTGTGAAAATGAGCACGAGGACGGTGAACGCAGTGGATCCGCCCGAAAGAGGTGGTTACCGCGACCGAAACCATCACAGAAAAATGAAAAATCCAGCAACATGATTTTGAAATGACCGTAAATGAAGTTGGATCGAGATAGCAGAGGCCATTAAAGATATCAGAAGGAAAACGTCGTTGCGTCATATCATTCATCAATATTTGGATATGCCGGCAAGCTCTGGTGCAAAATGGGTGCCGCGCGAGCTCACAACGTTTGACCAAAAAACAACATACGTGTTGATGATTCTGAGCCGGTGTTTGCAGGCTACACTACCACTCCTGAGCCCACTCGACAGTCGGCTGAGTGGAAGCCGACCGTGACCGTCCCTCCCGAAAGCGTGAAAGACTCAACAAGTCCGTTGGCAAAGTAATGGTGCTCTGTTTCTTTTGGCATGCGCATTGAATAATTTTATGATTATGCTGAGAAGGGAAAAACATCAATAGTGACTGATTATCATGGCGTTATTGGACGCGTTTGAAGGTCGAAATCGCGGCAAAACGGCCCCAATATGAAGAAGAAAAATGTGCTGGTTCTACAAGTCACAAGCGTATCTCCCTCACGCGCCAATACAGTTCACTTGAGAACCATGCAAGAAAATTCACAATGAAATTGGACTTCGCGAATTGCTCCCCACCCCACCGTATATCTCCAGATCTGACCCCAGCGCTTTTCTTGTTCTCCTGCAGACCTCAAACAGGATATAAGACCGCTTTCTCGTGATTACCAAGACTATTCTTCCTTCGTACCGCAAATAATTGTCCTTATATTTAATTTAAAGTTGTCGTAGCTATAAAATCTGGGTTAATTTACATGAAAAGTCAATATTTGGATTATAGGTCAAACTTGGCTTTAACCTAATTAAAAAAAAATCTTTAAAATTAATGAAATCCGTTTTTTGATCATTGTATTTATTTGTTGACTTTTTGTATCTTGACCACACAAGCTTAAAAGCGTTCAAGAAAGAAGAGGTTGTCGGTTTAACACGTATACTTCAAAGGATTTTTGATGGCACGTGAATGAAAAAAGCAGAAAAACAACTAATAAAGTTCAAACTATTTGTTTCGCCAGTATGCATAGTATTCAATTAAACTGATTTTTATGCATCAGTTTAAATGATTATTAAAATGTCATAACATAGTATCACGTAATTATCCTATGCTTCGCGGCTGGAACGTAAAAAGACCAAGGTATTAGCGTAAAAGAAAGAAAATCTTTTTGGAAACGGACGACCTTTTTCAGTTTATAAATTATATTAATGCACAATAACTCAAATTAGGCTTTTCATTTGAAAATTTTTAGTCGAATGTTCTATCTTCAACGCCAATGGTGGATATGTATGAAGGCAGTAATTAGTATGAGGATTATTTTTCTAAAGGTAATTCTCAAATTGTATTTACAATTCTTTTCATGCTGGCAATAATGGTGACTGTGATAGTTTTCAGTGTCCTTCTATCTTTAGGGTCGTAAACGCGTAACATATGTTGCCCCCATATTAAAACAAACAAATGGATTGAGAGTATTCAGTCTTTTTCTGTACTTTCACATTTCCGGTGACTTGTTGAACTTTTATTTTTCATTGTGTATCCTGAGAGACAGCAAAGTCAAAAATGGCACATGGCGCGCTGACACTGTGTTATTTTCGTAATACGAAGCGAGTACCGTTCTTAATATGCCCTATGGTTTTTATTACTTCGATTTGTACAAGTATCCCTTATTTCTTAAGAACATCAAATCAACAATTGTTTATGCCTCTTCCTTGACGACACGTTGTGCTTCTCTGAAACGTATAAACCATCCAAAGAACTTAACGATATCTTGTTTTCTTTACGTGTTGTTGACTGCCTGGATTAAGGCAGCAGAGGGGACGCCAGATACAGCTTCAATGTCATTACCTCAACAACAATGTCAAAATATTCATATTGAAAAAACAGTTTTAGTTTTTTAGACACCTATTATAGTCAGTTAGAGAGATTCTGGCATGCACATAGATGGAGATGAAGAAATAATTGGTTGAGAGAGAGTTAATTTTTATATTTCAGACAGAGGTACCGGTACCTTTTGGCAAAATATCTCAACAACGTGGGAAGAGCTTGTATTGAGAATTCAGAATTGTTCGTTTTTTATGTTTATTTAGAGAGTATTTATCCCTTAATGTCCACGAACCCACAAAAATCAGCATGTCCTGGACTTTGGGGAAACTGTTTCACCTTCATGTGTCCAATTGGTGGCGTTTAAAAAAATGCAGCGGGTCCTCGTATCACTGTTGGCCGAACAATATGTCGCAATTGGTGGCCATAGTTAAGAATAGCTACTTGTTATGAACTCAACTAAAAAAGCTTCCAAACTGGTGTTCAATAATCGTGAAATTTTATAAATAAAGAATGATGGTTTTATCGGAATGTTATGGGTGTAGAATAATAAATTTAAAAATTAAATCGAAGAACGCCAGTTAAGATTAGTTCAAATGTTATGCAGAGCTGGCACACACCAAATGACCTATAGTGAATCTAATAAGTAGGTATCAATTTAATTCCAATTCAAGCCATTGATGTACAACCCATCATTAGAACTGCAGAAAAAGTACAACCAACAAATTATCCTAATATTTCTAAGCTAATATTCAAGCCGCTAATCTTTTATCATTTCTCGGTTTATAGTCTATTTGGCATAAAAAGATATTGTATGCAGGGAGAAAATAAACGGCAGCGCAACGATCTGGATATATCGGCAAGTAACAGCCAGTACCCGTAACTCCTATTTAGATAGCTAGTAAGTATGTGGTTTTAGTAGACTATGAGTATTGATTTTAGTAGTCTTTATATTCCTAATTAGAAATTTCTCTGTAAATGGTTAAAACCCCCGCTCGATGTGCCACAATATGGGTGTACGCTAATCCCTGTCTGTCCTGAAGTAAGATATTTAAATGTTAAAGCCATAAACTAACTAGACATCTAGCTAAAAAACAACGCACTCCGACGCAAAAGTCTACATTAATAATAGTAACCCGAAGTTTTCAATTAATTTTCCCCCTGAGAATATTTATTCCACTTGTTACTGCACATCCATTATATAGGGTACTCCTCAAAAATTCTGTAATGTTCGGTCTATATTAATATAAATATAGATTAAAAATTGGGAGGACTTTCTCTATCGGGATCTGAAAATCTAGGCATGTGTATCTTTTGTCGATGATAGGAATATATCCAGTTATTCACTTTATGGAATTTTAACGTATTGGTTTTTGAAGTACTATCCGTAGAGTAATGTGTAAATATGTTCTCCGCTCCCATCCAGCAAGGTCGAAGAGGCCGAGTTAAGATAGTGGTTGCTTATTATGGGTTTGCTAATTACTCTGACCACTCATGTTGGTATTAAATAAAAATCCAGCAGACTGTATACGAAAACAAGTTAAAAGTTAATTTGGGTCTTGAAAAACAGATATGATAAATTTTTAAAGTAGCAAAATGTTACCCAAAAATCATGTGGTATAATGTATTTATTAGGATATAATAATTTGTGAAATACTAAAATAGAAAAACGTGTTTTCCAAAAAAAAAAAATGACCTTATTACCCTTCTTATTACCATGATTTGCATGTTGTGCTTCGATCACGATCGAGCTAATCACAATGCTTTATATGGTGTTGCCTCCAATGAAAAGTATTTTATATATATTTACGGCAATTTTTTGTTTACAAACGTTATAGCTCCAGTAAACACGTTCAAAACTTACTTTTTGTCTTCTTCTTTTTGAGCGAATTGTTTAATAAGGAGTGTATTTCCAGTCAAATGGCGATTGTTGCGGTCCTGCAAATCGTTTTCTAGGTCCTACAAATCCCTCCACATAATGTAAAATAGAAAATCGTTTGTAGCAATTTGTAATATTTGTTAATTTTCAACCCGTAATAAAATTAAATCAAATGATAAAACATAATACATTACGATGAGTATTGAGAAACGTTAATGAAATATAAAAACTTAGTATTGTCAGACAGATTAATGAAACGATTATATTGAGATCGGTAATTTGGTTCTACATACATTGAATTTATGTCTGCAACAAAGAACCAGGAATTTTCTACAGTATTTTGGAAAATTTATAATTATAAAATGAATAGTTCTCTAATGAATGGTTTGAAATATCCCAGAGGTTGCAGCCAAAACGAAAATATTGAAATACTTTAAGATATAAGGCCATTTATTTTTCTTTTACTGAAAAATAGCAAAACAGTCCTGCTAATACTCGGTGTGGTAAATCTTGTGCTTTGCATTCAAGCATATCTAAGCGACGAATGGTATGCCTTGGCGTTTATATATCACTCCGCGAATTCTCAAGAAAAAGTTGCATTGACAAATGTCGCCATAAGACATCCTGCCATCCCTAACTAAATGCTTCAACGGAACCAAATTGACCACAACTCACAGAATAAATTACATAATGTTCGCTGGCTTTTTATGTGATCCGCAGGCTTTTTATTGCTTGACAGTAATGTCGAATAAGAGCAATCCTGGTTGGCCATCAACTTAGCCTAAAATGGCCCTCTAACAAGTGACCCCACATATTCACCAGACTAAATTACAATAATTTCTCGCCATGGCTTTTAATTGAAAATGCGCAGCATTCAGTTTTCGATTTCCGGTATCGCGGTAGGTTCCCTGTGTAATTATGTTAATTTAATTTGTTCTTCGACGAGCCTTCACCGAATCATACATCCGGTCATAATTGCTATTCCATGAATTGGGACAATAGCGGAAAGAAACTAAATTAGGCCAGCGTCTAGAGGAGAATAGTGGCGAAACTCAATCTACCACGTCCAATTCTGGCGCGAATTCGTCCTCCCGATCACTCTGCAAATAATTGGCAGCACGATACACGGTAATATTGTGAAAAGTGATATCAAGAGAACCATGCACAGAAAAATACCATTAGACATAAGATTCCCTAGTTAAACAACAAATAACCAACTTCTGTCAACCATGCATGCCTATCGCAACTCCTTACATCTGAGAAGATTTTCGCCAATATTAGGCAACCACCGCTTCATCCGTAACGATGACCTTATTCCGAAGAATCTTTAAGCGAACCCTCAATGAGGGAGCTAGAGACACTGTATCTTACCATATCGTAACATTCCCGGATGCCAAAAGTGTTGCCTTGTATGTGTCCACAATAAGGCTTAACTTTTGTGAGAATTTTCTTGGTCCTGGCAGTCATAAAATTCTCGTAATCTTAACTTTTGATGGAACATGTTTTTTCCCGTCAAATATGTAGAATGTTTGCGAAGAGCTTGCGGAACCATTGTGATTACTTCGGAACTGCTATCAGCGATCAACGATGTGAGAGAAATGTCATAGTACACTGACAAGATTTGATCTATGCAAGTATCCTCATATTTTCATTTTATATTCGATTCAACATTCGCTTTGATGCATTAATAAGATCTTTCTTTTGCTTCTATCGTTGTAGGTCCTAAGACCTAAACATCGACAAATATCTTCCTTTCCATTTATATTATCATTGGTAAATTTTCTTGTGTACGTGAAGACGTTAAAGATCTGGCGTTTAGATTCCTATTTCGGGTAGAACCTAACGTTTTTTCACCCTTTGTATGGAAGTGGTTGATGGCTTGCAGTGTTATAAGTCCGTTAATCCCTTTTTGGAGTCCTGTAAAAAGTGAGAATGCATACCTTTTTCATAAACGCCCCGTCTCCATCAAGAAGACAAGTCCGTTATGGCCTGTCATAACTTTTAATTTTTAACATGTTCATACATCATTATTGGTCATGCAAGTACCTGAAGATCATTCTAAAATACCTACAAGGCTCCACAAGGCAATGGCAAAAGCCCTCTGTAGCAACCAGAAAGCTCATAACTTGTAGTATCTTCCAATAAGCATACTTAAAGGGCACACGTGCGCAGCCCCCCGATCGAATCACTTGTCGTCCGGCTCTGGTTTTGGGTAATGAACTAAAGTTAAACGATTTGCATCAAATGTGACGACGTTTGGAATTTGCGAAGTTTTCAATTTTTCACAATTTTTGAAATCTTCAGCTCTGTGTCCTGTGAGACATTCAAGCATTTTCGAAAACTCATGAAAGTCAGATAAATTTCGCTCTCTATATCTAATTTCCTGACCAACATAAGAGCTACATATGGCTTTTTTTGAAATCATAGTGGATCATCTCGAACGAGGCTTTATATAAAAGTAAATAGAGTGATGTTATAAAAATCTACTTAGAAATGAATTTTAGGTAATAAACTTAAGGGTATCTAAATAGACAGAGTGAAATTGAAAAATTAATGGAGAGAAATCGAATGCTACTCCCGCTTTGATAGCGAGTTGAAGTAAGCAAAAGAAACTGATTTGGGAATCAAATCTAACGTTTACTCCGAAAAAGTTGGTATCAAAACAAAGTGCGAGAAGCATGTGCCCGTATCTAGACATTTTTAAACCAGGGGGTTATAGCCACCCTATTATACTACAGTAAGCAAGTATATAATGGAAAATCATATATAAGGTTTTCACATTCTAGGGGGGGGGGCTAATTTTTTTTCCTGGAGGGGGCTAAAAGCCCTCCCCAGAGTCCTTACTACCTTAATGTGCAGAGAAGGGATTTT